>JBDJHY010000097.1:2550247-2563115 GCA_039654485.1 Withania somnifera
TAGAATTCTGAATATCCAAGAGAGAGACATTTTTGATAAATACCTAGATTTTCCTGACTTGAACACTGATGGTAAGTGTTTGGGGAACCCTGGGGTAAGGGATATGGAGGGCATTATCAAAAATGCCAATAGAGACTAGATCATTGATTTCTCCAAAGGGATCAAGGTTTCCCCCAGTAATCAAATAGAACTCATGACGAATCTTGAAGGATTAAATCTTGTTGTTCAGCTTAATCTGACTCCTATAACCATCAACTCGGACTCCACAGAGGCCATAAGTATGATTAAAAATAAAAACTCACTTTATAAGCTTATTGTTGATGAATACAGATCCGCAATAAAAAGGCTAAGGAATTCAGAATTACACCATAATTTCAGGGAACAAAATGCAATGGCTGATGCTTTATCAAAAGAAGATGCAGAAAAAAACTTTTTGAAAACATACAAATTTTTGTAGTTTCTCCAGTATTTGCAGCAAAACATGTTTGTGCAGATATTCGTGGAACTAGCTTCACTAGACAATTAAATAATGTTTCTGTTATTTTGACAGCCACTGTCCATAATGTAAATTTTGATCCGGGATGATCCGGATTTGCTTGTACAGGCACTTCATTATTATTAATTTAAGCATCTTCATTACCAAAAAAAAAAAAATCACGTGATTTGTACAATATTAACATAAAAATATGACAGTGTGAGTTGATGATATTCTATATTTGTACAATTCTTAGACAAAATACTCTTAGTATATAAATTTATATTACTAACGGGATATAAGGTGCATCGCATGTTTTGAAAAATTAATATTAAATAAATACGAGATTAATTTTTATGACTGTTTTCTCTAAATAAATCGTGCATCACACGAATACAGATACTAATTATTATAAAAAAACAAAATATAATATAATAAATTAAATAAAAAAATAATTTTCTCTCCATTTCCATTTGTTTTCTTGATTTTGATTAGTACGAAATTTAAAAATTGACGAAGACTTTTATATCTTATGATTTGAATATGTTAGATGAAAAGTTAAATAAAGAGTTATAAAAAAAAAAGAAATACTTGTAATGGAATAAAAAAGAAAGAATTAAAATATTTTAAAAATACAGTTGTAATAACAATAAAATACGATTATAGGCGCCCAAGTGACGTCTCATAAAGTGTACGCTAACCTTATTTCTATTTTTTTTTAGATATAGAAGTTATTTCTAACAAACTTTTAATTTTAAAAAATAAAAATATAGTATTTAAAAAGACATGAACAATAACATGACCAAAATAAATAAATAAATAAATAAATAAATAAAGACATATGAGACAATAAATAATAATAAATAAATAACAAAAAATGCAGAAAGAGTAAACTAATAAAAATATTTAAAAAATACTATTAATACTACTAACCTAAGAAATCAGATGCACTAATTACTATCAACCTTCTATTTGTATTTTGTCCACTATAAAGATCATATTTTTAATAAGCTAAAATTTTATTATATTCTGTATAATTATTTCTGCAAAATACTTTTTTTAACGTATTTATATTTCTCCCAAATGTAGACTAAAGTTTAGAAAATAAGCATTAAAATTACACTCTTTTTTGGGGGGGAAAATTATGGTAAATTAATTTTTGTGCATCTTAATTAAAATATAATATCTACTTATTATTTCTCACCAAATAAATATTTTAGATAATCCTGTTTATAAAAAAGAAAACAGATAAAAAAAATTACTAATTTATGTATATTATAATTTAAACCTAAAAGCTTAAATTTATAATTCACTTAATTAATGATAATTACACATTTTTTTCATTCAAGGAGTTGAATTTTGTTTTTACATCCTCCGACTGGTTACGGGTTAAACGGTGCAGATCTGTCTCTCTTGCCAGCGACAAATAATGCGATTAACACCTATTCTTTATCACCCTACTCGCAATCTTCTTCTACCTAATACTTTCTTGTCTCTTTCTAGTGACCTGACCATAACTACTACCACTAGCCCAAAGAACCGCAAGTGTATTCCTTTTTTATCATCCTCTACTATCAGATTAACAGTTAGAGCTCACTCTGTATCTCCAACAATGGTCAAAGCCATTAGGATTCATGAACTTGGTGGCCCTCAGGTCTATTTCTTATTGTCCTTCAGCTTTGAACTTGCTGCCCTTCTTTTTTTATTTTTTATTAGCGTGGTGTATTTGAAATCTTGAACTAACCAGTTAAGTTGCTGCATCGTGATGAGTATCTGGTTCGAATTTTGGAAACAGTCTCTTGCAAAAATAAAATGCTAAGGCTATGTATGGCTGCGTACAATAAAAGTGGGGTTCTTCCCCAGACCCCGCGCATAGCGGGATTTGGTGCACCGGCTGCCCTTTTTTTTTTTATTGGTGTGGTGTATTTCATAAGAGAAAGAAGAATCGTAGCCGTAAGGTCGACATAAACAATCGGTTACAATATTCTAATGAAATAGCATCTGTTCACGTTATGCAAGAAGTTTTTTCTAATCCGGATTCGGTCCGGGGCGCAATCTATTTATATCTATTTCAGTTGCCAATGAAATGGAATACGGGAAACTCTCCTTCGGATAATCCAATGAGTCAATTCTCAATGTGATGCATCCGTGAATGGGACGGATATCTGCCCAAACTTAGTCCAGTCCTATTATGTCCGAACCAGCTTTCGCACACCTCAACTAAATTTACAAATACGTGTTAACTCCTACCAACAGGTATCAGCAGGTAATTCTGTCCACCAAGTATAAAACAAATGGGAAGACAGCTGGTATTTTCTATCTCTGCTGGGATTTGAACCACCTTTGACTCATGGTTCTTTAGCCCACTTTATTGATCAGTAGACCCCCACTTCCTGCCCTTCTATCTGAGAGTCTTAGTTATAAAGCTTTTATTTGTCATTTTGGTTCATGATTTTTATGCTTATAATTTATCGGTGACATGATTTTTATGCTTATAATTTATCGGTGAGGACACTTGATAATATTTTAATGGACCTTCTATCTGTCCCTAATTTCTGAAACTATTGTGGCAGGAAGGAGGATCATGATTACATTCTGCTGAAAAATGTTATTTCTGCTTTTGTCATATCTTCTTCTAATAGTATGGAGTTTCCATCTATCTAGTTGAAACAATCCCTTCACCTCTTTAGGAAGATGTTGGAAAGAGTAGAAGAAGGTCCCATTCCCACTTGATTGGGTTCCCTAAAAAAATGTGAAATCTTCACATCTGCACCGTTGATTCCTTTGATGATTTCTCTGATAATACCATTGAGCTTGAGATTATCAGTGACCTTGTTATTGATCACTCAGGAGTCCAATTCAAGGTCGTAAGTATTCAATCCAGCTTGTTTGCACCAGTTAATCCCTTACATAGTAGCCATAGCCTCTGTCTGATTGTTACTTTTACGTTGAATGGGGTCTAAAAAGGCCACGATCGGCTTACCAGAGTCATTTCTTACCACACCACCAATGCTTGCTCTGTTATTTTGCTGGATGTAGATTCTATCAGTGCTAACTTTAGTCATTTCAAGTATCGGTTTGTTCGAGTAACCTGTCATCAACTGATGACCAGTCTGAATCTTTCAATTCTTCGACATATGTGAGTCCAGTTACCTGAAATACCACAGATAGGAAATGCCACAGATATGGCTGTCTTTATGTTCCACCGGGTATGCACTTCCATAGTGGAAGTAACAAATCCTTTCTGTTCACCATATTTACAACAAGTCCAGTTCCTCCAAATTTCCCAACAAATACAAATAGGAACTATTTGTTGAATCAGTTTATGTATGTTGTTGTTAGTCTTAACATCCCACCACATATTTAAAATTCTTTTTGTTGACCAAGAGTGATATCTAACTCCTAGAGGGCTACCAAAGAAGTTCCAAACATAACAAGCAGCCTCACCATAAAAAAAAAAAAGCATGATTCATTGTATCACAAGTAGGTGTAGCACAACAAAAGCATCTAGAGACTAATTGGTTATTGAAACTATGGAGAGTCTCATCAAAAGGTAGCTTTTTAAGAATCAATCTCCAAGTAAGAAATACAATTTTAAATTTTAAACACATTGTCATACCTTCTTCAAGAGTGGTGTCCTTCTGCCTAGGTTGTATGATGATTTACCATGCTGAAGAGTTGGTGTAATGGCCATCTTGGGTACATTCCAGTTGGCAAAACCATGGCTATCTTAATCTCCAATGTGAATGTTGTTAATATATTGAGTCATGTAATCTGGGAGCACCTCATAAAGCTTCTCCAAATACACTTACCATTGTCAATATAGTCACTGACATTAGCCTTAATGTTATCAATATTACCAGGATAAAGGACTGCCATAGCACTTTTCTCAGTCCAATTATCCCACCGCATGCCGCAACAACCATCATTAATATTCCAAAGAATGTTTATTTCGGTGTTCTCCCTAGCTTTAGATATTTCCATGCTTGACAGTTTCCACTTGTCCATGCCATGGACACTGGATGAACCCTATTGCAACATTTTGCTCTCATGAAATCAGACCATAAGGAAGGCTGAGTCCTAAACCTCCACCATCTTTTGATGGCTAAGGTGCTGGAGATGCCATCATGTTTCTGATACCAATATCACCCTCATCTTTAGGAATGCATAAGTTATTCCAAGATCTCCAGTGATATTTTTCTTTGTTATGACTGGATCTGCTGTCACATTCAGGTTTTTAAAGTAGAGTCTTAATTGATGGATCTTTCACTTCCTTGGACATAAAACTAAATTTTAGTGTGATAAATCTTTGTTTGCGTTTTTATGTGTTTAGAGGTAGCAGGAGAACTAATATCAGTGACAAGGCTTTCGTTTTTTAATTGCATCAATAGAAGTACATTAATTAATTATCAACAACAAGGCCATTGTTTTGTAGGTCCTCAAATGGGAGGATGTTGAACTTGGAGACCCAAAAGATGGAGAGATCAGGGTGAAAAATAAGGCCATTGGTCTCAACTTCATTGACATATATTTCCGCAAAGGAGTTTATAAAGCTGCTGCATTTCCCTTTACACCAGGTGCTTTCATTTCCCTCTGTCAATTATTTTCTCTTCTTCTATATGTTTACGAACATATTATGAATAATATGATCCTATATTTAAATGAAGATCCTATTTGAACTCGCTGGTTTGAGGCATCCCGTAGTTTGAATATCTTCTGCTGGTTATGATTAGCTTTGGAACTGCATCATATGCAAAGAGAAAAGCCTGCATCTGCTTCGGCATGAATATCTCCACCAAACATGGGATGATCTGTCGTTTGAAAGTAAAATAGGTTTTCTCCATGTGGAGGGCTGGAGGTTTACGTCATTTGGGGATCTCTAGAACTATGCTGAATTTCAACACCCTAAAGCACTTCGTTGATTACTATTTCCTACCACTCACAGCCTAACTCGTTATCCACTTCAAAACTAGTTTTTCGGTACTGAAATCTTCCATTTAGCCAATGATTCCCATGCAGTGAAGACGAAAGGGGGGAAGTAAAGTATATGAATAAAGATGTTGTTTGGCAACAAGTTTTGTCCCTTCACTGATCAAACAAAAAAAAAAAAAAAAAAAAAAAAAAGAATGAAGACTGGGCCATGTACTTCTCATTATCACCATCGACAATCGACACTTAAATAGTGAGGTTCTTGTTTCGTCGATGGATTTTCTTGTGTATCAAGTTAGCAACTGTGTGTATTTGTAGGGTTTAACCTCTTTTCTCTTCTCTTCAGACAGGCTAGATTCTAACATATGGAATTATAGAACATGATAGAAGCATTTTTTTGGTGAGGCATAGAAGATGATAAAAGCATTATTTAAGTAGCATTCATTTGGGGTTAAAGCTAATATTAAATTCTTTATGCAAGGTATGGAGGCTGTAGGGGTTGTAACAGCTGTTGGTCCCGGATTGACTGGGAGGAAAGTTGGTGATATTGTTGCATATGCTGGCAATCCGATGGGTTCATATGCTGAGGAACAGATCCTTCCTGCTGATAAAGTTGTGCCTGTTCCTCCCTCTATTGACCCTATTGTGGCAGCATCCATACTTCTCAAGGGCATGACTGCTCAGTTCCTACTGCGCCGCTGCTTCAAAGTACGTGAATCACAGTCATACATCAGCCGAAATTCCTCTTATTCTTTTTTTCCCCATCTGTTCCTCCTTTTGTTGAAGTATATATGCTTATATTACAAACAAGATCATTTGAATTATGTAGTGCAGAAAAAGTCCTCACCTCTTATGTGGGCATGATTGAGTGTTTTATGATTTATGAGATGTTTTCCGTACATGTTAATTAATGTGATCATAATATAAGGACAATAAGGAAAATACACAATACTATTTGATTGACCCTTATTACTGGAAATTGATATTGACTGCAGTAATATTGGATCATTAGCAGTTAGATGCATGTCCTGTGATTGCAGTTCGTTTATCCATATTCTCCTTTTATTAGGTAAATCAATCTATTTCTTGGTGATCCAGCAGGTTGCTAGGTCCTGTTTCTTTTGACAGCATAGTGTGTTTTTCATAGTTTTGCACGAGTAACTAACAACTTGAAGAATTTAAAGTCGTAGTACCCAGTGGTATGTTATGAGAAAACCAATATTATCACTTGCGATATTAGGTGGCTGATTTAGAAGTTGAGGGCTAGCAATCTAGATGGACATACCACAGATGATTATGGATCTTTTCCTCTTCTTCTTTTGGAAGATATTCCAACTTCTAAATATTATCCGAGAATCTTTTCATATGAATTTTTCGAGATAATTGGAGAAATGGAAGACAAGGACATCAAAAACTATGTATCCTATCAGTGTTACAAAAACATAAGCACCATCCCTACTCCATCCTTTACTCCAGGTATCTGGTAGATTTGTGTTCTTGATGGATATTCTCCTTCTAAGATCCTGATATCCTCAGTACCAAAGTAACTTTAATGGCTGATATCTTTAATTTCCTGCTGTTTTAATTGATTGATTGCAGCTACTTATGGAGTAGAAATGCGTCGGAAAAATGAAATATAAATAGATGCTTGAAAGCGTGAAGATTATGAAATACAATTGTTCTGTAGTTTCTACAGGAGTGGTTAACATAAAATGTCTCCTCTCTCCTTATCAGTGTCGGCCTGTCAGGTACCCTATAAATTGAATTCATTGAGATTTACAGGATCACCTGGGAATCTTAAACCATGTGAAGGGGAACAAAATGCTTCTAAATTAAATTTGGAGGTTGAGGTAGTCCAGTTTATAGAATCGTATGTTATAAATCCAACATGCTTAATGTGAACCAGCTCTGCTTCCAATTCAGTGATTTTAAGAAAGCGTAAGGAAAATAAGTAAGCTTTCAATAATTTTGGCATGTAATGTTTGTGCAACAAATTGGAATTTGCTGTCTTCTTAGAATTTTATTCATTCATTTTCTATTCATTCAATTTTTTTTTAATCCTTTTTAATTGAATAGCTTTTGCTCTTAGTTTCTTAATTGCAAACTAAGATATAGCTTCTTTATGAAATCTTGCATTGTGTTACAGGTTGAACATGGGCACACAGTACTTGTTCATGCTGCAGCAGGTGGAGTTGGCTCCCTGTTGTGCCAATGGGCAAATGCTCTTGGTGCTACAGTCATTGGGACTGTATCAACTAAAGAGAAGGCAGCCCAAGCCAAAGATGACGGGTGTCATCATGTCATAATCTATAAGGAAGAGGATTTTGTCACTCGTGTCAATGAGATCACATCTGGCCAAGGAGTTGAAGTTGTATATGATTCTGTTGGGAAAGATACATTTCAGGTATTGGCATTTATATTCGTTCTTTATCGCCAAGTTAGACCCAATTCACACGAGCTTGTGGAAAAGTAATGCAACATCTTGGATTTGTCATGTAGGTATGGGTTTGGATTCAATGCAATCTCTTATTGGAGATTAAAATCTATTTTAAGACAATCACAACTCGCAAAATCATTAACTGTAAACTAGCAATAAAACAATTTTTCAGGGGAAAAATTGAATGCAACAACTTTAGCCTGTAAGAGAATGAACAAGAAAACTATGATGGGCCCAGACTTGGGTGACCTGGACTAGGAAAGACTTTATTGCCTTTTTTCCTGTTCTTAGTAGCCTTTGATTAAGAAATTTTTGTGATCAGGGATCAATAGACTGCTTAAAAACTCGTGGATACATGGTGAGTTTCGGGCAGTCATCTGGCTCACCAGATCCAGTACCTTTATCAGCTCTTGCAGTGAAATCACTATTTCTGACAAGGCCTAGCATGATGCATTACACAATAACGAGGCATGAACTACTGGAAACTGCTGGAGAGGTATTTGCAAATGCTGCATCAGGTGTCTTACGTGTCCGTGTCAATCACACTTATCCTTTGTCTCAGGCAGCACAAGCACATGCTGACCTTGAGAGCAGGAAAACATCTGGATCGATTGTGCTAATTCCAGATGGTGCTCAGTAGTAGTCTACTTGATCTTTGTGTACTGCAACATGAAGTGCATGAAAAGGGCAAAGCAGACTTCAAGTCTGAGTTGAACCATAATAAGTGCCTACGTACATTCTTTGCCAATTTTCATTTCTCATTGTGCTGCAAGAGAGTGTTGTTGTATTTGCCTGGTGTTGTACTACATCGATGCTGTATTCAATTTCCAGCCATTTGTAAGTGAATGCGCATCATGATATTAGTTCCTTCAGGTTCTTCCCAACTTAATCTGAGCGTGATAGCTTATTTTGGCTCATAATTCATAGGAGAATCATTGAGTTACATAATTGCTGGTCGAACGATTGAAGGTCCTAAACAAATAGTTAATACTGATTACTGGTTTTTTCCCCCAAAGTCCAGCAGGATTTAGATGTTGAGAACGGTCCTCCTGCACCTGGGACCCCCACAGGGTGCCAATAAAAAAGCTTAATTTTTATATACACCGGTACATTTTTTATGAGGGTGGTAAAGATTTAGGCAACACTAATATTGGGTTTATCGGTTTGACAATCTCCTGTAGTAGTTATGGTGATTTGGAGTAGTTATTTGAATAGACTAACAAAGTCAACAAATTGTATAAAGAGTTTATGTGCCTTTGTACAGATAAGGGCACACAAACACTGCATGACTCCAAACAATTGACTGAACGAAATTATAAGGAGACCAAAATTTTGCCCACGTAGAATTATAAAGTACCAACTTTACGTCACGAGACTCTGGTGAGGAAATATTATTCTGACTTAAATTTTTGAATGGACAGGTTAAAACATACTTAAACTATCGCACCTGTGTGAATTACAAATCTCAGTTATCCAATATTCCCAGTAAATACCCAAACTATTACAACACTGTATCTGAAAAGAGAGTTTTGATGCTTGTTTCCTTTAGGCTCGCAAGCTGCCACAAAAAGATTTGAGAAGGTGAAGATTTACATTGGGGTCATTGGCATTGGTACTTTTGTCCTACGGAATGCTACGCATCAATTCGATTGATAACGAAAGGAAAAATTAAAACCGACCCATTTAAAGGGCAAAAGTGCAATTTTTTCTTTACATTGCACCACTTTTAACCAAGAGCTTTGAGAAAGAGTTCTGGCATATCACCAAACGTAAGTGCACCACGTTTTACATTCGTATAGAATACTTTGGAAATAGGAAAAAAGAAATCAAACCAATATGTTTAAATAGCAATAAAAAAGGTGTGACCACAACATATTAGGATTAGGACTGCTGTACACAATTTTGTTGGAAATTATTCAGCCACAATATAAACCACAAAAAGAGAAAATATTAAACAAATTTCTCAAATCCAACTAATTGAACAGAAATTGAAATTGTTGCTTCACTGCTATTGGTTTTCCTTTATTAACTTTTAGATTGGCAAAATGCTTTATAATTTTTACCTTGTAAAGTGAAGAGTATACCATCTAGGAACTCCCAAAGTGTCCCATATCTTGAACTTTGTCCAGGTCTTAAATTTTTATCCTGTCCTAAATAAGTTTTAACATTTACCTATAAGGCAGAACTTATGATCAATTGAGCTAGTTCTTGGCTTAAGATTTCCTGAACATTGTCTTATGCATAAAAGTTGGAACTTCTGTCTTATGAGCGTTATATTTTAGTTCTCACTTTGCCTATAAGGTAAAACTTCTGATCAATTGTGCAAGTTTATTATCTTGAAATGTCATGAACGTATGTCTTATGGGCAAGAGTTAGAAGTCGGTCTTATGGGCAATATATCTATGTTTCAACTTTTACCTATAAATTAAAGCATAACTTGTACTGAATTGTGCATGTTCATTGTTTTGAAATATCATAAATGTCTGTTTTATGAGCAAGAGTTGGAATATTTGTCTTATGGAAAAAAAATTAGTAAGCGAGGCCAAAAATCAAGACCATTCTTATGAAGGTCATTTTTATAAGACTTCTTTTATGGGGGGAAAATATCAAAACCAACCCACTTTAGGATAATTTCTAAATTTAACTCGACGCTTTACCCTTTTTGATCTACTTTAAATTTCAGCGGTCAATTTTGAAACTCAAGAGGAGGGGTGACTTGATAAATTTTTGTCCTTGATTCGACTTGAGGTAACCCTCGTTGACTTACCTGCAGATTAGTACTCAAGAGATAGAAACTAAATAAAATTAAATTGCGTAAAGTAAAA
The DNA here is from genome assembly GCA_039654485.1 of Withania somnifera. NCBI lineage: Eukaryota > Viridiplantae > Streptophyta > Magnoliopsida > Solanales > Solanaceae > Withania > Withania somnifera. Next base: position 2,560,914 of record JBDJHY010000097.1, read on the forward strand.
TAGATAGAGAATTTTACACTGGTTCGGATCACCGTTGTGGTTCCTAGTCCAGTCCCTTTGGGTTTAGAAGAATTTCCTTTAAGAGCAAAGAGTGTAACCAAAGGTTTACAACTACACCTTTCCTTTCTCGATACAGCCTCAACTTGTTATACTACCACTAACTCTTTTCTTTTCTTTCTGTCAGAATATGTAGCAATGAAGTTGACTACAAAAGCTTAATGAAGAATAAGATACAAGTAGTGATATTGTGCAAGTGAAGTTATCTAGTTCTATCTACTATAGACTGTGTTATTTATACATCTTTCTTGATCCTAATGTCTAAAAGGAAATAATCCGAGGGAGTTTTGCATCAAATCATGGATTGAGAGTCTTCCTTGATTTTTGGGAATCCATTTATTGTGATACATCCTCATCAAATGCATCCTTATCTATTTTGTAATATCTTTCTTTCTGATGCAGTCTTTATCTGTGCCTCTGCTTGAATCCTTCTGTTAATACATATACATCAGATATGTCTGTATATGGAATGGATATCTCTTCTAGTTTTCTTGTGGTGATGTCGTGTGTGATTGAATAAAGTGAATCAGTCTTTCCTTTAAACTTGCACTAATGTAGATCGTTCTTTCTTATACCTTCTTGATTGGTATCTTCGCTTTCCTTAAGCTTAGGTAACCGTTGGCTGAAGACCCCATAAACTTTGGGATGACAGAATTGAATGACAGGTTTGGCTCCTAAGATCTTGATTTCCTTTTATGTGTCCAGCGTCTTTGTTGTTGATATATTTAGTTCTGAGATCTTGCTATTCTTTTGTGTGTCCAGCGTCTTCCTTGTTGTCTCTTTTTTTCCTTTCTTTATTTTCTTGTTGATTATCCTGTTACAAGAACAAAGTTGTCATTAGAAAAGTACTATAGAAAAGTAAGTACTTGGGCCTAATAATCTCCCTTTTTTTAATAATGACAACAGTAAACTAATAGATGTAGTTGACTTCCCTTTTCGGTTGAGGGTCCTATTTGCTCCCCCCGAGTAGTTGATTATGAATTACAAGTAGTTAACTATGAAACTCCCCCTGAGTAGCTGGCGATGGATCAGTGGTAGTCAACTGCAATGTTCTCCCTTTTGGCATAATAAAAAAGAGATAACACAATACATAGAACAAAAATATATTATAGAGCATGCACACACACAGATCAAGTAACCTAAAGAAAGTTGCAAATAAGGAAAGAAGATTTTATAGGGTCAAAGAAAGAACCCCAATATATAGAGCCAGTGTAAAAATGGTACATACCCCTTCACCAAAAAGTTTTTTTTTTTAAAACACCAAAACAAAATTGAAGGACATAAGAGTAAGTTACTTTCGGGGGGCTAAGAAGTATTTAAGGGTGTTGTGAATGTTCCTCATATGAGTTCCACATTTTTGGAGAAACTTTCATAAGAGGTTTGAACTGCAATGGAAAGATTATTCTGGGAGGACTAGAATTTATTTGAGATAGAGTTGGCTTTCTTCGTCAGAGAGTTCACAACACCTAGCCTATCATTTTTCAGGGCATCCAGAGAGATTCTCACTTTCCCCACATCAGTGCTTGTATCCTTATAATGTAGGGAGATCTTCCCCACTAGTCTCGCATTTCAGAATATCCAAGCAGGTCTTGATTTCTTCGGTTTAGCAGCAGTTAAGTAGAGTCTGAAAATACACAGCTTGTTTTAGGCTGACCAGTCTTGCGATTAGCATATTACTTTCAGCACCATTGTCCCAAACCAGAGTATAACCTATACTAGCAAAAATACGGGTATTATATGTCCCTGTGATCCTGATAACCCTGTAAGAAGATAGATCAATCATATAATCTTTAATAATTCAGCGTACTAAGAGACCATAAGGCAGGCTGAATGAGGCGTTGGTGTCTTTTACACTTTCCCAACTGTATTCTCTGAACCATAAACCCCAATTTATATGATGATTTTTCACACGCAATAAAGGACCAACACTTCCCTGGTGGTGATACCACTTAGAGATCCCTTTCTTGGAAGTAGAGTGGTTGCAATCATATATGCCAAGACTCTATCTTCAAAGAAGAGAGAAGAGGCGCCAAAATCTAAGGGATCAAAATCCTGATCTGCAATGAAAGCCTTCGCACCTTAAGAAGAGATTTCAAAACCCTTAGGACAGGATCCATTCATGTAAGGAAATAGGCCACCAGATTT
>JBDJHY010000097.1:2563215-2574559 GCA_039654485.1 Withania somnifera
ACGCCTACACAATCCACCTACAATTCCATCGTAGATGAAATTTTTCGATGTCACTGCTCTAATGAACACCACCAATTAGAGATACACAAACACAAAGAGAAGAGAGGGAGAAAGCGCAGAAGGAGGAGACAGCAAGGGTTTTCTAAGAAAAGTTAAAGTCATGTACATTTTTGTAATTGTTTCAAACATATGTATGGTGAAGTAATTGTAGGTCCATGTTTGTCCATTTATGTAGTTTGTCCTATATTAAACATCTGAAAAAAAAGAAATTTATATAAATCGTTCTTTTCCAATGAGTATACTTGAACTAGTTTGCGATATTTAGCTTATTATCAAATATAATAACTATAATATACAAATACACATCTTAAGTTATCGTCAACTTTTTTTCTTTTTTAAAAGTTTCATAAATATAAAAAAAATTTAAAAGTATCGGCGACTAGCCTAAAAATCTAGAAGGATTTAAAAAAGATTTGAAGGAAATTGAGGATAGTTTTGTCTTTCTATATATTTATTACATGGTGTTAAAACCAAATATTACTAATACCATAATTTTGAAGTTACTAATCATACAATCTATACATAGCTTCAAAATTCATATCAAATAAAGTACTTAGGGGCCGTTTCGTTACTTGATAAAACAATCTAATACATGAATAACTTGGTTATTCATGTATTAATTTTATACATTGTTTGATTAGCAAAAGGGATACAAATCATTCATGTAGTAATTCTATACAATGTTGGATTGGTAGTTTCAAATATTGCAAATAGTTAAAATTAATTTTATACGGTATTTGGTGGTGTTTTAGTAATCCTACATAATTAATTACTCTCATAACTTTGAGGAAATATATATATAAACGTATGAGGTGTAGAAGGTGGAATAAGTTATGTGAGTATTAGTTACACATAATTTAAAAAAATAAAATTGCACATTTATCCATCTCTTTTTTTCCAGATCCACTTTATGGGAGTTTATTGAGTATGTTGTTGTCGTCACTCTTTTTTTCTACTTTTCTCTCTCTCTCTCTCTCTCTCTCTCAATATATATATATATATATATATATATATATAATTCAATTATACAATTAAACGTGAGAAGCAAATGATTAATCATCTGCTTTCGAAAGAAATCGAAGAATTTCTTGAGAATTTTATATTTTTTATCTACTTATTTTTATTAATAATATATATTAATTTATAACAAATTAAATATTTAATAAAAAATTATTTTTCACATAATTACTAAACCATACATAGACTTGATGCATAATATATAATAATTAGATCTTCATGTCCGAAGTATTTCGATGGAGGAATATACAAGATTTGTCCATTTGAATAATAAAACAATTGGAATATAATTCTCCAGTTTGCACATGCCAAAAAACTAATTGTTAAATGATTAGACATTAATGCAATACCAAAAAAAATATTCAACATAAATTGGTTTAAGATACACATAATATCTAAATTCACCGTGAAAATGGAGATGTTATATACACTTGTAGGTCTTCTCGACTCGTTCCAACCAGTCAGACCCCGAACTGATGAACATGCAATAGGAACAAATATTTAATTTTGTACTAGATAGTAAGCTTGTCGGTCATTTACAAAAACGTTAAATCGATTACACTGTAAAACGATATGATGGATCTTGTAACCTCACAGAAAAATTGCAGAGGCTCATCTTTAAAGAAGAGTTAAATATTCCTGCTAAGAACCTCAAAAGGCTTCTTCACAAACTAATTATATACTAGTAGCATTTTTCGTTTTTGAAATTGAATTATACACTAAGAACATTGATCAGGACATTTTTTCTTTACCATGGAGCAGCCGCCAATGCCTTGAACTTGAGCTCAAAGATTGCATCTTTGTTTGTTAAAGCCTCAACTTCAGAATCTAGATTCTTTATCACTTGTTTCACTTTCAAAACCTTCTCTTCAAGATTCCTCATTTCCTCTTTTCCTTCAGCTAGTTCAACTTTCTTTGATGTAAGAATGTATTCCAATTCACGGGACAAACTAACAAGCTTATTTAGTCTTGCACGTAAAAATCCAACTTCCATCCCTAAACACTCGAACCCTTTCAATGTATTATCCCAAGTCTCAAGATACTGGCGAGGGGTCGATATCTTACAAGCTTTAATGGCGTCAGCAATGTTCACAGTTTCAGTAATCATTCCAGCAGCTAGCTTGACATTTAAGCCACCAAGTAAATGGTCATGCAGAAATGAATTTTGGGTGCGGCAAAGATCATAGTATTTGGTCCGAATGTGCAATGCAGGAACCTCTGAGTCGATAATCAGGCCATTGACAAGAATGCTGAAACCAGAATAGTCTTTCACATCCTTGAATTCAACTCTTGATTCTGAAAACCTAATGCCATCTAAAACTTCAGAGCCATTATCACTATCATTTCCAACTTGATCTGTTACAGGGTTGTGGTCCGAGTTTGGTAACATGGCTTCCTCTTTTTTTTCATCTTGATGAATGTCTAGGACAGGAGGCTCCAAGTATTTCTCCTCTGTTGCTTCACAGATTTTTATCTCTTCATCTTGATCTATTGAGATAATATCAATAAAGAGAAAGTCAGATAGTACATCTTGATTGTGATAGAAGTTAAATATACTGCTTGTAACCGTACCATATTTGATTGGTCTAGCGTGAAAATCCAGGTTTAGAAGACTAATAGCACCATCAATTTCTGTCAAGCTATTTTCTCTTATTATGTATACCTAAAATAGGGGAAACAACAATCAGGCCATAAAAATTGGAACATACAAAAAATATTAGCATTGTCACTTTAATTAAATAAAAAAGTAGTCCAATGCATTAGCTGGAAAAAGATCGAACCACATAGTGTCTATTGATGTTCACTTTTGGATGACGCCAACAAATCAAAAAGTGAGTCTTGCTTTACCAGGAACAATAATACAACAAATTTAAGCACTTTAGGTGTTACCTTAAATTTGCAAGGTTGGAACAATTGGAAGACCAAGACATCCCCTTCAAGAAGGCAGTGAGCAATAGAGAAACCTCTCCAACCCCCACTCAATCCATTCTTATCAACAAGATACTTGGTAGCAGATTCTTCATCGTTTTCATCCACCAAAACAACAGTGTCATCATGTTTTGGCAAATGGCAATCACAAAATTTCTTTGGGAAACCCTGTTGTATTCACAAAATAAGACCATAGCACTAACAAGAATTCTAGTTTTGTTTGATTCAATCAAGAAAATTTTCACTTGCCAACCAAAACCCCCCGCTGACATGTGAAGGAAGCATATACTTGACAAAACGAGGATGTTGAGAAGGTAAATTTGCTTGGAGTTCTACCGCTTGCAGCATGGCGGATGAGTTTGCATCTACAGAGCTGTGTTTCTGTACCTTCTTTTCAAGGCTAGTAAAATTCATGAATCAAAAGCATTATAAAAAAGATAACAGAACCATGAAATTAATTAAAAGTAGGCTTTTTTTCATTTTCACACTAACCATGTTTGAACCTTCTTTTTCTCTCCATTTTCCACCTGACAAAAGTATTTTTCAGATACATCCATTAGTTTTAAAGTAATTATCAAGTTAAAAAGGCTATCAAAAACAAGGGGTATGTCCATAAACGTAAAATTACTGTACACAACAGATTAAATCTAATGACGATGGGAATGGCTAGTCTTTGAACTTCAGACCCGTGCTTGCTCCATGAGCAAACCTTCAAGGTCATAAGTCAAAACTTATTAAGCTTGAAATTCTGTTAATAGTACGAGCAGGGTCAAAAGTTTAAAATCATACTCACCTCCAACTCCAAGGCCATTCTTGTAAAGCATTCATATGTGTTATGAGTACATTTAAAGCAAAAAATGAACATAAAAAGGTGCTTATTTATCAAGGAGTAAAAAATGGTTCGCACCTTGTTGGTTTTACTAGGAGGCAAAGTCCTTTTCTTGAGCATCTTTTTCTTGATTTCCAATGCCTTTTTCTGGTTAAACCATCAAAGGGCCAATCATTCAGAAGAAAATATAGTAGTTGTAACTAGAAAATGAAAACAAAAGATAGAAGGAGATGGGAATACCTTTGATGAAGAAGGAGCAGGGATTTTCTTGGAGGAACATAGAGATGAGATCGCCATTTCAGAAACGGTGACAGAACCAAAGGAGTAAACCGTTCAGTGGAAATTTTGTTAAAACTTGTTTGGATGGTTGCTACCTATTGTATTTTGTAATAGTATTTTAGTTTAAATATAATATTATTACTCACTCTTTTTAAATTATTTGATTGATTTTAATTTCACACGAAATTATTAAAGGTAAAAAGTACTTTTAAACCTTGTGGTACTTTAATGATAATGTAAAATGATTTTGGAAAAGATATTAAGTGGAGAATTGACATGCCTATGTAGGAGAAGTGAAGAATGCCTAAAATTGGAGCCAAATTTTGAATTGGTTGGCAAAGTACTAGGTGTACTTAATTACTAGGTATGGAATGATTTGTTCTCCTTTCCCAATGCTCTTTTTCACTGTTTCATTTTTCTGGTGTTTTGGACATTTTTTTTTTTTTTGGAGAAAAAGTTATTTGGGGAAGTTTAAGTAGCAGTTTGATCTTAAAGTATTAAATAATATTTAATTATAAATTAGTCAAATTAATTTTTAAATAATATTTAAATAAATTTAAAAAATTAAAAGTAGGTTGTCATTATTTTTTATTTTTAACTTAAAAATTTTTAAAGTTTAATTTTTAAAAATTATTTTTTAAAAGTTACCTTTTTAAATAAAACCAAAACGATGCCTTAGTTTAGTTGGAACTTTTGAAGCATGAATTACAATTATGTTTAATCATCTTTTTTGTAAAAATTATCTAAAAATTAAATGTACCTTTTTAAAATATGATTTATACCTTCAATTACAAAAAACTATCAAAATATTTCAATTCGACTAATTTATCTAAAAATATACAATTAAATCTACTCTAAAAGAGTAATATCTCAAAATAAATTATCACATAATGTCACATGTTAGATTCATATACGAGCTACTACATACTATACAAATATTTTTCTTTACTTTATTTGGAATTTTTTAGATTAATGTTGTAGACGGAGTCAGTGTTTGATTATAACTTTTACAAATTTTATTTGGTTGTTTGAATATATTTTTTTAAAAAAAACAAACCAAATGCTATTTAAACATGAAAGATAATTTAAATAGGTCATTTTTTATATATATAGTTTGAGGAGCTTTCGGTCGACGTACCTACTTCATTTTACTTTTTATTTTTTTGTTTTAATTTGTTTATATTTTTTAAATTTTTTATATATTTAAAAATTACATAAATAGTACAATATCACAATGATTAACAACTTAAAATATTTTACAGATATAAAAATTTAATTGACTTTAGACGTTTTATCAGTGACACATACATTGAGATAAAATAATATTATTTTATAAGAGAAAGTAATATATATATTAAATTACGAAGCATACATGAGGTCGAGGTGCTGCTTCATTTTGTTTCATTTTCTTTTTCTGTATAAATTTACTTTTTTAATTTGTTATATATTTAAAATTACATAAATAGTACCATAAATTACAATAATTAACAATTTAAAATATTTTAAAGGCATAAAAAAGAATAATTAATTTTTGACATTCTATTAGTTCCACATAAATTGAGATACAAAATACTATCTTATAAAAGAGAGTAACATATATCATAAAAATTACATAAATAGTACTATAAATCAGAATAGTTAACAACTAAAATATCTACAAATCATATTAAAAAATACTATAAATCATAATAACTAACTACATAAAGTACTTTTTAAAAAATCCTATTAAATTACGATTAAAAAATAAATTAGTTCTCAAATTTCATTTGTCACATAAATTTAAATAAAGTGAGTGGCATATATTGGGTCATGTGCTAACATACTGCATGATATAAATCTTGATACAAAGACGTAGAAGCAAATAAATAAAAATAAATAAAAGGATAGAAGGGATATGTGATTTGTAAAACAACAAGAAGCACTGATATGAATATTTAGCTATAATTGAGCTAAACCCTCCTACTATGAGTTCAACAAGCCAAGACATCAAAGTAGAAGGACACAACAGTAAAAATTATAGGCAACCGACACTAAAGAGTGAAGACCTCCTATTAGATGATTATAAAACATCAAATCTGTATGAGAAAAACAAAATAGAGATGGATTAAAAATGATGGATATATATATTCAACAACCCTAATCACAAAACTTACTAAGCACCAATCTTATTAAGTGGACCTCAAGGGGATGGATACCTTAGCAACCACACTTGTCAAACCAGTGTTAGAAAAATCCTAAAGCAAGCTCAGAATCTCACATATGAGATAATTTTAATATTAAAAAACAATCAATTAAAATGAAACCGTAAAGACCTTATTTATACTAAGCTAAGAAACGGAAAACTAGCTTATTACAAAAATATTCTTCATGAGACAAGGGTCTTGTTTGGTCTTCACGTAAATCATGAATTTATAAATTCATGCTTACTCTCTCTACATTCTACTCTTTTCATCCAAGCAATTATCCAAATATGGAATTGATTCACTCTTAGCATGTGTTGATCCCCTAAGATCTCTTTGAACTCATCAGAGTCACCATGACTTTGATTCCTTTGGCTAGTCCTTGAAGCAGAGAGTTAGCACCATCCAATATCATCTAACTCTCCTCTTATTGAAAATGATTCATTCTTGAATCCAAAGCTAGCACAAATAAGGGAGAAACAAGCAACAACCACAAAATTTTTCAAAGTTTGAGTAGTAGCTCATGGGTTAGCTAAACATCATCATGAAAAAAGATTGAATTTCCAACTTCTAACCAAGACATCCCCTTTATCAAAATAAAGTGAACAAATATCTTGGTCATCTCAAATATAAGATGAGTATTTAATACTACCAAGAATATCATCACATGAAAATAGATAGTATAGAAAAGCAACAAGATCATGAAAATCACTCATTCATTTCCAAAAGCAAGTCCAATATTAAATGTGAGAATCACAATTGGAGCATATGGAGTAACTACGTTTCTCTTAACACAAATACCACCTTTTCTCCAAATAAGTTTCTCAAATGAAGATTATGCAATTTAATCACATAAAAAATAATCAAGGATGAGAAAGGACATGCATATACACCCTTTTAGTAAAACATAAAATCATAGTTCCAAAATTAAGTAGAGTAGAAGGGAAAAAGAATTCATACCTAAGGTTGAGGTATTGAGATCAACATTTTGTAAATAACCATCAAGATAATCCTACCATTTCTTATCTCTCCTTTCTCCATGGGAATAATTGCATCATACTTTTTTCACCTGCCTTGCTTCTTCTTCTTCAAGACCTTCAGCTTTTGATAGATTTCTCAAACTTATAAAGGAGTCATAGACTTAAGTATATACCTTTGATTGTTCAATAACACCAAATACATATTGTTCCTCCCTTCATATCTTGTGTATCTATCAATACCAAATAAAAAGTGGCAAGCATGCATATGTTCCACATCACATAAGAATTCATCTTGATAATCAGCAACCTTGAATTTGATCAACACTGGTTTATGTACCTTCACCTTTACACATTCATTCATCCTTTGGAGTTTGTATTTCTCAACATGTTTGGTGGTGGAAAGATTCAAGAATTCCATCACGGTAGTAATAGCTACATTTATGCAACTCCCTTTATCCATAATTAAGAGGCATACACTTTTTTTGGTAATGCATCTTTCATGGAACAAGTAAAATCTTTGACTTAGGTCATCTATAGCTTGGTAATCATAACCCTTATGGTAACATAACTTGGAACTTAGATTTCTCTCATTTCTTTTATGTCATCTTGATCAAATTCATCTTCATCACCAAAATCATCATCTTCATCTTAAGTATTAAATTCTTGATCATCATCTTTCTTGGGGTAAGAAAATCTATCTTTAATCACTAAATCCTTTATATTTGGGAAACTCACTAATCACATGTCCTCAAACTTGACATTTAAAGTATTAAACACTCATCTTTCCTCCTTCCTTTAGCATATTCTTCTCAATAAGTTTGTTGAACATCGAAATTAGTTCTCTAGGCTTGGACACATTAGGAGTAGATAAAGAAATTTCTTTACCTTTATTTCATGAATTTGCATATCCCTTTGTCTTGGCTTATTTTCCTTCTTTAAGCCCTCTTTCAACCTCAATAGCCACTTCTACCATTTTATCTAAAGTTGGGTACTTGTGAAGTCTCATTTCCGAATCAATGTCATTGTGCAACATGTATCTAAATCAAATGATGGAAAGACATTTTATTTTATTAATTCTTCTCTCATTTTCAGGGTTTGAAACTCATCTCCACATTTTCATCATAGTATTCCTCATATTCATCTTGATCTCCTTGAAAATAGATGACCCCTGATTATTTATTTTTATTGGGTGAATTTCGAATTGGAGAGTTGGGTTGTGATATGTTTGGTTCTTTTGGGTTGAGAGTTATGTTTTGAGAAAAATTTGGTTGGAATAGATTCTAAGGTATTTGGTTTTTTGAAGTTGGATAGGTGTCCAAGGTTATGGTTAGAGATGACCCATGACAGACAATGCTAACAATACCTGCTTCCCAAAAGACTCGTAGGGACATTGGTGTTGAACCAACTTCAATATTAGATATCATTCCTTCAATCAAATCCAATATTTAAGCTTGATTGCCTCCAATATGGTTTCACCGATAGGAAATTGGTTGTCATCTTCCGTTGACATTTTACCAATGAAGAAAGATATTAAAAAAAATAGAAAAATATGATAGAGTTATAAAATAACCTCCACAAAGTACTCAAGTAAACATACCTTTGATGTATCCTCTCAATTGGTGTGTCCAATGTTGAGATTTGCTCAGCTTAGTGTGTTACAATAAATTCAATATCTACTCGAGGCCCGGAGTGAATTTTGTTTGTGAAAATCAACGGGTGACTCAAATAAATAAACTTGAATTAAGAAATAACAAAGAAGCTAAAGTAGATTATCATAAAAGAAATAGTTATAAGAAAAAAAGTACTCTAGCATCATTGATCAGCTAAGTAGATGGATTACTAGTTGAGAATTAGTGTATTTGAATCCAAAAAATGAAACAAGAACTAAGGGAAAAAATTAAGGATATAGAATCTTTAACTTGATCTTTGAAGAGTGTTTTAGGTCTCCAAATTTAATATTGGGTCTTCAAAGGGGTTGAGTGTTTGCCAAAATTCAATATATGTCTACCAAAAATTTTCTTTTTTCTGTCTGGGAGGAAACTAGGAAAATGTTGGGTGGTCCTCCGTGGAGGCTAGCACACTTAGTATAGGGTTTACCAGGTTTTGAGAATCTTGGACTCAATGGCCCTCAATTAGTACTCTTTTGTGGACTCTACTTGTGTACTTTTATAGTTTATTTCCTAGTATATGCCTTTTAGGAAAATATTTTTCCTTAAGATCACCAAAAATACTTCTAAATCGTTCCTTTTTTGGATCAAACAACCTTTTCTTGACAATTTTTCAACTTGAAGATTTGAATATTCTAAAGAATACTAGTAAAAGTCTCAAATGTGATTGATCCGGCAGAGTGGATAAAGAATTACTTAGACTTCGCTTCTTCGGTTTCAGTTCTTATTTTTAAATACATATCCGCTGGCTAACGGGGGAGTGAAGAAACAAAAATAGTAAATTCTTCAACAACTCGAATTTTGATGTAACTTGCAATCCTTGCTATTCTTGATATGAGAAATAATTCTTAAAACTTTTAATAACTCAAAATTTTAATAACCAATAGAGTTATTTTCATGTTTTTTCATTATTTTGCATCTTAAAGCTTTTCTATAGTGGTCATAAGTCATTTATAACTTATTGGGATAGGTGGTTCGACTCCCGAGTTGTTCATTAGATCATAATATTTATTTTCCTATTTTAGAGCCTTAATCATTGAAACCATTGATTTCAGTCAAAATTTTATGAAAAAAAATTAAAATTGAATTTTAAAAATTTCATTAGCTTTGGAATGTGAATTTTTGTCTAGAAGGACTCTTGGTTTTGGTCTAAAGGCCTTGGTTTTGGTTTTATCTCATTTTTCATATTTTATGTATTTTGGATTTTATAAATGTAGCTTGGTTTGTGTTTTTATGAGATCCTTAGATTGAAAATATGACCATGCCATCAACTCTAGAATATCATGTTTGGGTTAGGTAAGTTGTTCGTTCGGGCTTTGGACCAATCAAGATTATTTTGAGTAGTTGGAAAGTTGGATATTTTAGATTAGAGTTGACTTTAGTCAACATTTAGTTGAAACAATCTCAAATTGGAATTTTGTCTGTACTGTTGAGTCTGGAATGCCATTTCTATACAGGTAGTATATTTGGTTTTTGTTCATTGGGTTTCGAACACATTTTAAGCACTCTATTCATCAATTTCTTATTACTGGTTTTTCAAGTTTAAATCTTGATGGAGCAGTACTATTTTCCTCTTTACGATCACATCTACTTCTCACGCGATCACTATGAAGGGTTTTGTTAAGCCTTCACAACAGTTGCTTCCCATACAATCGTTTCTGAGTCCCATCTCAGCCTTCATGATCGCGGTGTGTATAACATACAATCATGATGTGTTCTTATCCTATTCTTCATGATCATGTGCCTTGGGCCATGCGATCGTTTAGGCCATAACCTATTAGTATAAAATCCCTGAGGTCCTAAGTTTTACCCTTTCCTTCAATTCTTTACTTCCAATGCTCAAAATCCTCCATTGAATATTCTTAGATCTTTAAATGTGATAGTAGGTGACGTTGGATACAATATTTCTCAGATTATTCTTTAATTATTGGTAGGTTTCCACTCTAATCTTCTCAAATTCTCAATATTTGTTCTTCACTTTAATCCTTTGATTTAAGCTTAATTCATGCTCGTCTTAACTTAAAATTTTTGGTATGAGTTTCCTATGATGGAGAGAATATTTTGGTATATTTTGTTTGGAATCTTGAGTTTGCGGGCCTGTGGGCACGATTTAACTCATATTTTTACCCTAGCTATAATTTTAGTTTTATGGGTATTGTTTGACTCATATTAATGCATACATTACTATTTTACTAGTTTCGTGATTGTTCGGACTCGATCGTGTATTTGGAGCTGTTGGAGTTGTCAGAGTCTCCGCCTCTACTGCTAGTGGGCAGATGTATAATGTACTACTTCGATCCAGCAACTTCTTAGGAGTAGGTTTTGTCTTGGGAAAAACCCGTGGATGAGCGAGAATATACGAATATTTTTGTTAGAAGGTTTCCCCTTACAGTCTTTTTTGTT
>JBDJHY010000097.1:2574659-2594834 GCA_039654485.1 Withania somnifera
AACACCAAAGGCCAGGCGGTGAGATACAGAGACTCACTATCCTTGATTGAAATGGAGAATATTACTATAGACTTCGTCACAGTCCTGAGGGTTTGATTGCATATAGGTCATCGTGGATCGATTGATCAAGTCAGCTCACTTCCTACCAACTCATCTGACTTAGGGTGCATAGAGGTTAGCTGAGCTATATGTTAATGAGATAGTCAGACTGTATAAGGTACCGGTATCTATCATATCAAATCGTGGTACACAGTTTAGCTCACAGTTTTTGAGGGCATTTCAGTGAGAGTTGGGTACAGAGGTAGATTTGAGCACATCATTTCATCCACAGACAGAAGGGCAGTCAGAGAGGACCATTCAGGTACTTTAGGATATGTTATGTGCCTGTGTTTTCGATTTTTGAGGTAGCTGGGATAAGCACTTTGCCTTAGTAGAGTTTTCATATAATAACAACTACCACTCTAGTATCCAGATGGCCCTATTTGAGGCCTTGTATGGCAAGCATTGCAGATCGCCTATTGGTTGGGTTAGTGGCTACGAGGTTCAACTGCAAAGTTTGGATTGGCTCCACAATACCATAATACTGCAAAGTTTGGATTGGCTCCACATCTAGGGATTTTTCTTAGATATTATAAATTGTTGAGAGTTTTCCTCCTTTGCATGGTAATTTTTGTTTATTATCTAGGATTGAAGAAGCTGCATACTATTTTGATGAAGTTTCATAGTCTATTGAATTGTAGAAGCATGTGCATGAAAGTTGAAGTGTAAGCTTAAGGGAAGGACATGATTTATGAAGTATTGATGTTTTCAAGGTTTATTTTAAACTTGAAATTGAATATCAAAGTGTCTATAGTTTATTGAATTTTACATAGGTTTTAAGCGTAATTATGAAGAATGTTTAATTGAAGAGTTTTTAGTTGATTAGGTCTAAATTGAGAGAGTTTTAATGATGATTTTATAGTTGAATTACATGCTGAGAATATGCATTTTTATCATGTATTGAATTGATATCTTTTCATAAAGAATATTTCCCACTGTGGTTTATTTGAGAGTTATGATTAGTTGGTTTCGTCTGAGGATGTTCCATTAGTCTAGAAGTATTGAATTTTGACTTTATCTTATTAGTTCCACTGAACGTGTTTCATTAGTCAAGAGTAATGAATGTTTGAAGTGTCAGTATTTTAGAAGGAGTATTAGAACCGAGAGGATGGGCCAAGGCCCCTTTATACCTAAAACTTGTGTCGCCAAGAGTTAGGTAATATTACGATTCAATGTGTGCCTTTTGATAAGATTTACTAGATCCACAAGTGGAAGTGAGTGTCCATATCCTGGCAAGGTATGGGGTGCCTCCACATTGGGCAATATGCAGGGTTTTGTTGTTGAGTCATGGATATGTCGGTTATAGAAACTCCAAAATAAAGTTGAAAGTCAAGTTATAGTAAAAAAAGCTAAAAGAAGGTTTTTAACCAAGTCTTTATTGTTGAAAATTGTTAGGTCGAAAAATTATACTGAGTTTATTTAATACTCTTGAAAGTTGAGCTTCTAAACTAATTTTATCAAATCTTGCACATAATTACTCTATTAATGTTGAGAGCTAACTTTGAACTTGTTATAACTTGTTCATGCATTGCATAACCATTTTATTTCTAATGAAATTGTATAGCTTGTATTGTTTCCTCTCACATATTCAATATATTCCATGTATTGATCACATACTCTGTGCTGGATATTTTGCACCATTAAGATCCTGCCAGCCGCTCGGATGTTCAAGGTTGATAGGCCATACATTATTAGAAGTTGAAGAGTTTGTAAGTCCTCATTGAGTCGGGGGCTGAGCTTTGGATTTTTAATTTATTCTTTCATTGTTTAGAGCTAATACTTTAGTATTTATTTTCATTTTGTTTCGATACTAGCTAGATATCTTGTTCTAGCAATCGAATATTTAGCTTGTAATGAATTTCATATGAGCATAAAGTAGAATTGAGACTTGAATCTATTGTTATTTATTTCATTATTATGATTCACTCTTGAGATGTGCCCATTACTTTATTATTTATTTTCTATATTTTTGAGATATTTCTTCCATTGAGTGTGAGTGAATAGAGTTGTTCATAGTACAAGGGTACTTCCATACCACCTAGTGGCTACGGATGCCTTGTCGCATTCAGGGGTGAGCTTGGGGCATGACACCTATCTTTGAGACTGTGCCAGGATTCACCATTATCGGAGGATCATTCCATGTGGATTCTGTGGTAAATATTCTAATAAGGTTGGGGGAACCTTCGTCTGCGGAAGTCAGTCTTGAGCCTTAGCATGGGCTACTCGGATCCTTAGCTGGCATGGATTTCGGAGTTATTCCCTCATCCCATTTTTAGGTTATTGGGAGATTGCCTTCAGGATTTTACACAAGGTCTCTTAGGAGTTGGTGTGATGGCGTTGATGGCCTTTGTCACCAAAAGAGAAAAACCCTAAGCGGTTGTATGCTTGGTAGTAAAAATCGAGGTAGAACTCAGAGCTTAAAATCATAGACATCTCTTTAAGCTTTGTACCCATACTACTGCTTACCCAGTGAATGTGCCTTTTTTAGATTAAACAAAATTCCAAAAAGGAAAGCATTTGACAACTCTAACTTATTTTTTTATTTATACGATCTCCATCGACCTCATTTTTAATAGAAGAGAAAGTGAGAAGAAGCATTCCCTAAATCCCCCACCACTACCACGAGAGTCTCTATGGATGCCTCGTGAAAAAACTTGTTTTGGGACAATGTGGAAGAAAAAAAAGTGCAACCTAGACCTTCCGTTCTGCCATTTGCGCTAGCATGCTCTCCCAGAGGTTCCTGCAAAATAGAAAAGGATAATTGAAAAATAAACACAAGGATAGCATGTGCATACCTGGATCGACTCGATCAGGGCATAGGTTATTATCATCTTGGAAGTCCCTGCTACAGAAGGCGTGAAGCTGCTCTTGGTGCCTCTTCCATAGTTTTCCTTGGCTAGATCGCTGAGGAACTGTCAAATATTCCTTTCTTTGTTTATATCATAAACCACTTCTACTAGATGGAGGCAATCCCCAGTGTCATGGCCTTGCTTCTCATGATACTCGCACTAAAGGGTATTATCCCTAGCTTACGAATTGGTCATGAGTGGCTTCGGGAACTTCGTCCCTTTGATGTCTCGCACTGTTTCTACTAGTCCCTCAGGGTTGACTGTGAAGCAATACTCTGAGAGTTAATGAATGTCATTAACGGCGTACTCAACAGGTTTTTCCGCTACTCGATTCAATAGTTCCTTGTGCAAGGACTCTCTCTCTTTGTCCTTCGACTATATCTAGACTAACTAGAATGCTGGGATCAGTTTCCCCCATTTCCGCTAACACTTGAGTCTGCCAAATAGGGGGCATAGCGGCCTTGGGCAGCTTCCTTAGATTTTTTCCATCTTCCCTGATGGTCACCAACTTCCTTGACCTTCCAGCACTGGGCAGGCGTCAGCCCCCATACATGGTCTTACGACTTTGCGGAGACCCGTGTTTTTGGTAAACAGTCGCCCGGGCCTGGTCACTGCGACCCCCTTTGCATTATCGGAGCTGAGACAGGAATGGCCGTTAGTGGACACCAAACACTTTTCACCGGTTAGAGAGGCCCTCTTTAATACATTAAGAAAAGATGTTCACAGTGGCCAGAAAGACTCGGTCATAGGAATTTAGAACACCTACGTACTGGTAAACGAAAACCACCTTCCATCTTCCCTGATTTCATGCTTACTTGCACACTGTTCCCCATGAACCTTTCCAGGGTGTATAGTCATTCCATGTTGGGTGGCCTTTCCCGAAACCCCTCTTATAGTCATCCTCAATCTGAATGTTTGAATAATACCGATTATACATATCGGCCCAAGTTGTTGCTATCGTAATACATCAAACACCCCTTCAGCTTGAAAAAGGTGATTGAACTGTCAGGGTTAAAACCCTTAGTAAAAGCCTCGACCGCCTAATCATCAGGAACCATTGGTAGTTGCATCTTTTCCTTCTGAAATTGAGCCACAAACTTTCTTAGCAGCTTGCTCGATATTGAATTTATCCCTACGACAGGGTTGCACCTTTTTTACTCCAATATAGGCTCTGATAAAGCTATCTGCCAGCATATTGAATAGATCAGTAGAATTTTCAGGGAGAAGGGA
The DNA here is from genome assembly GCA_039654485.1 of Withania somnifera. Lineage (NCBI taxonomy): Eukaryota > Viridiplantae > Streptophyta > Magnoliopsida > Solanales > Solanaceae > Withania > Withania somnifera. The sequence continues at coordinate 2,578,838 of JBDJHY010000097.1, forward strand.
CTACTATACTAGAGCGCCTCCTGAAAGGGTTTCCCCCCACTTCTTCACCATCACCGACTCAGCTTCTTCTTTGGTCAAAGTTGTCGTTGATAGCCATGGTGAAAAACAACAAATGCTCCTGATGGTCTAATTTCCCATACTTTGGGATATCAGGCATTCTGAATCTCTTCGGGATGGGCGTGGTTGCAGCAGCGGCCGTGTAGAGCACCTTTGCATAGCTTTTGAAGCCCAAGTACTTAACTACTGGTAGGGATCCTAGTATGCGATTTACCCTGGAGTTGAGTTGAGAGTATAATGCTCTCATCTCCCTTCTCAGCAACTCCAACACACTAGCTGCCAATTCATAGTCCTGGAGTCCAGGCTATTCCTCTTGAGCCCCTATTTAATCCTCTCTTTCTCTTAGTCATACGGATCTTTCGGATTAACCTTCCTCATGATGTCTGGGTGTTCAATGCAGTCCCAGCTTATAGCTCCTCTATTCTCTTTTCTTATGCCTCTACCCGAGCCATTAACCTCTCAAGAGTAGTAGTAAAGTCCCTCATGAGACCCTGCAAACCTTGGACGTCGAGCTCCACTTAATCCTCTTTAAAGGTCGAGGGGTCTTTTCTGTCTGTTTTGGGTGTTTACGTTGGTTGTGTTCAAGACGAGACGCGTTTGTTCTTCAATCAAGGGTGTTCTATCTACAGAACCTCCAGACGTCGAGTCTCCTCCAATCGAGGTTCACACTAGGTCTATGACCAACAGGCAGTTATTCGTATTGTCGGCCATGTCCTATTTTCCAGCAACGCAAAAGCACAGAAAGAAACGTGCGAGAAGAAGAAAAAAGCTAAAACCTACACCGTTATTTGGCCCCACGATGGGCGCCAAACTGTTTACGTTGTTTTGGTATAGTTAAATTTGTACATGTGTCAAAAACTCACATTACAATTATTGCAAAACAATTAACGAAAAATGTAAACGAACAAGTGAATAGAATAAACAAATAGAGATTAGGAGTGAATTCCAGTGCACTGTTAGAGAATGAATTTTATTAATGTATGAGCATTAATTGTCCGAGCTTAAATCCTTACAACGAGAAGCAATCGAAAAACAATAAGGAAGAAGACTAGTGCTTGAGAACTAAGCTAGAGGGAACTATTTCCTTCTACAAGAATAGATCAATGTAAGATAAAGATAACTTCCGATACCCCTTACAATGGGATAAGGTGCCTATTTTTAGGATAATTAAAGGGTTAGCGTCGACCAATCAAGTAAAAATATTCTCTTGGCCACCTATCCTTAACTGTTGAAAGATGTCATTCCTTGCATCATATATTTGATTCAGCAATGTCAGGTGCTACCCTAACTCCCGCATCCCTTGACACTATCCTTCTTGTCAACTCTCTAGATGTCACTATCTTTACTTGGTCTCGAGCATTCTTCACCATCTCGATTTGTCTTTTTAGTCTCAGACACTCGTTCCCTTTGGATGCCTTCGGCTATAGCTTTAACACATGATCTATCTTGTTTTGGCAAAGCTTCAACCCGAACGTTAATCATACTCGGCCCATCATTGGTTCAACTGGCCCAATTCGAATGGAGTAATATACAGGTACGATGGAGAGATTAATCAGTGTGAATAAAACAAAACTGTTGTGATGCTGATTTTGAAGGGAAGAAATGAAACCAAGCTTTGAGATCTTAGCAATTTACACTTGAAGAATATAACTATAGAATTCCATCAACTGCTAAATTGCGTAGGTTGTGGGTAGACATATCATGAAGCAATGCACAATCTTTGATCAATTGGGCAATACACCTGGCTAATTGCACGGTATTAGCCTAAAAAATTATTAGAAGTGTAGCTAAAGGCGAGCATTCCAGCTCGTGCAATAGAATCCTATCTCACTGAAGTTGACACATCGAGACAGCGCAGCTGTGAGATTTCTTACATCGTCTGATGTGTGAGCTGCACTCAGAGTTATCCTTAACCTGAAATAAAGGACAACGGAATTAAATTAATGTGAATATATAATATCCTGGAAATGACCAGCAAAATCAACCAAAAAACTGAGGCAATGCTCTTACCTCCACCCTTTAGAAAAATAATTTTTAAACAAAAAACACAAGCTTCCAAATTTCAACCATGTTTAAATTAAACATGAGCGAACCTTCATAGCTGCTTAATTACCCACATTATCAATGTACTAACTTGCAGGCAAACAAAAGGAAGTCATTGTTATACATTATTAGGTTGGAATTTCCAAGAAAGGACATGGTATTGCCTTTGATGCCTTCACATATTAACCATCCATTTTACAAGTACTTCATCGCACTCAAAAGTAATTGTTATGTGTGGCTCATGGAAGGTGTAAGAGCGTCGCTCATAGACAAGGTGACAGGACTCCTTCCATTTTATAAAGCTTATCTCTTCCCTGGGAGTGAAGGCAAGGTAAATGGACCCCCAAAAAGCTTATATCATAGGTGTAAGTTAGGATAGCTACATCAGTTCCTTAAGTAGAACTAATTTATGTAAGAAAAGAGCCCTCAAAGTTCCACATGAAGAAACCAGGAGAGCAATTAACAGAAAACGATGCAACAAAAATTGCCATGAAGAGAAAGCTATTACAAGAAACAGCAGCAATCACTACAAACTCCGGAAAGTGATACGAAGCAACAAACCTGCATGAGTTAGGGGCCACTGTTGGAGGTCTTATTGCAGTTATGTGGAAGCCAAATTCCAAAAGATGCCTGCTTAGTAACAATGAAATATTTAGGAAAAGATTAAAATATAGATACAAAAGGACCGACAGAAGCTCAAAAGACTGAGGGAGACCTGCTAGCTTGCAAGGCTGTCGCTTCACTTCCCACTATAAGGGAAATGATGGGACTTGTAATGGGAATTCCCGTCAGATCACGGAAATCCTGAACCCTGTTCCATATAGCTCTTCTTCGCCACATTTCTTTTTGTGCCACAATAACAGCAGCTGCATAAGTCATACCATTAAAAGTTTACAGGTAAGCCACATTTTTTTATAAGAGAAGAAAAAGTAAGCCAAATAAAATTCAGAGGAGGAAAACTGTTTGCCAGTCTCAGCTTCTACCTGGTGCAGGTTTTCTGCTCCACATAATTTTTAATATATCTTATTCTCTGCTTAGCTTTATGTTTTCCAAGTAGAATAAGAAAAAAGGAGCTTGTATAACTCTGGAAACTAGAAATACTAAAATTTTGTTTAAAGTGATAAGAGCAATAATGAAGATCACCATTCAACTTGTTAAATTTACCATGTGCAGCAGCAGTTACGGGCACTGGGGTAGATGTTGAAAATATGAAAGAGCGGCCCCTGGACTGAATCAATTGCTTCCATTTCTTGCTGTTCATTTAGCATTTCAACCCCAAAAAAGAGAAGAAGAGTAAACAAAATTTCTGATTCAAAATAACAGTAAATTCACTAGTTAAGTTGTGCATCAAGGTAAATATTTCAGTATTAATACGGAACTTGACTTTCATAAAATAGAGAGGATTGATCTATAATTGACATGTCTGCTGGTTGTTGAAAGAACTCCATGTCTAATAAAATAAGCAGCCGAAAGCCAAAAAGGAAAAGAAAGTACTTCTGTGGATAAGAATTTCAACTTGAACTTAACAGTTAATAGAGTCCAAGGTCCAGAACCCAAGTTCTCTGTGATCCACCTAAAGAAAGGTAAGCAAAATTGATCTTGTTTGCAAGTCTACTTCAAGTTTCTGATTAATGAAAGGAAACTGACACCAAATGCTGTTCAACTGCCAAGTGGTTTCAATCCATAAACTCACAGCAGCAGATAAAAAAGTAGTGCTCCTAAACTGAACACTTGTATCCTTCTAAAAATTAATCAAAAAGGCCTAGACCTAAGAGCCCATGCAGTCTTCAGTGAAGTAAGAATAAAAAATAAAATCTGTTATTTTACCATTATTTTTACAGTACCTGCTTGCGATGTATCCACCATGACAACCTGCTGCCTTGCTCAGAGTACCAATGCAAATGTCCACATCACTTGTGCAGTTGAACAACTCTGCTGCACCACCACCGGTTTTGCCACAAACAAATGTTGCATGAGCCTAGAAAGTTGTGGGGAAAAAAGAACAAATGTTCTCATAATAATTACACATATCATAGTCGGATCAGTTCAACAATAAGTGAAAAAAAACTTGGTAAGCAATACACTAATATATTAAGGACGAAATGTCAAGAGACAGAAGAATTCAAGGAAAGTAAATGACCATGGATCCTATAATTCTATGGAACTTTTTGGTTAGTGCTATCTGCCCAATGAAGACACGCAATGGATACTCATCGAAAAAGAAAAATTAGGATTAGAGCCAAAGCAAGATTTTGAGGAACAAAATAAGATAAATTTGACTTTCTTTACTAGAAGTTTAACGACTTACATCATCAATTGCCAACAAAAAACCATGCTTCTTACGGAGTTTCACAAGCTCAACCAGTGGTGCAAAGTCCCCATCCATACTAAACAAGCTGGGAACAAGGACACAATCAAGTGCTTGCAAAAGAATTAATCAATTATAGTAAATGTTCCCACAATTTCTGTTTATCTTCCACTTATCCACCTTTGCACGGCTAAAATATGATAAAGTAACTACATTTAAAAAATGCATTTCTGTATGGTCACTATAAAATTGATTGATGCCAACTCGTTTTTTTTTTTTTTTTTCATACTTCTTTCCTTCTTTTTCTTCATTCTGCTTCAGGATTTCGTGGATCATGACTGTGTAGACGGAGTTGATAACAAGTGAAACTTTCAATCATGACTAACCTGTCAGTAATGACAACTCTTTTCTTCATTGGGCAATTTGTTCTGTTAAAACACAAATATATACAAAATGAAGAACAGAATAACATCCACCATAAGTAGAAAACAAAATGAAGAATGACATACAATAACTCATTAAGATGGTGCATATCACAGTGCTGATAGACAAAAGCAGCTACGCTTTTTTGTTTCTCAGCTAGACGTATACCATCAATGATTGATGCATGATTCAGAGCATCGGAAAAAACAGCTACTCTTTCATCTAGTGAAGGTTGACTGCCTTCAGCTTGGAGCAGACTAACATTGCCTACAGCTGTCATAAAGGCCATATTGGCTGAAAAGCCTGTGGGACAAAGAAGGCAATCCTAATATGTAAAATCAGAGAGAGTAAGCATCAGAGTTTGAATTAATCATTCACTGTAAGTGTGTCAGTTTTTGGATAGTAATCCCAATTAGAGTCATTGCTAGTTAAAAAAATTCCATGAATTTGAAAGATACATCCACTCATCTTAACACTATGCAGAGTCATAGATGATGATTATGGAACTTTGAAATTTTTACTACAGCAGGTGCTATAAGAATCGAAGAAACACAAATCAGATATGATTCAATAGTTCATTGTCATCAAGTAAGTGATAATTGGTGCCTTATTTGAGGATATTTGCAGCTAGGTGTGAGAACCTAGTTAAATTAACATACAATTGTCATTATCAAATAGATAGTAACACGCAAGTTGCTTTCTATACAAGACATTCAGAAACAATTTGGTAAAATGGTCTTTTTTATGCTTTCTTTGTATGTGTGTGGGAGGGAAGGGGGTAGCTTTCCTGCAGTTGAGAACATAAGCAGGAAGAAAAGAACATGCACTTATTTCTCTTTTACAAATCCTTCTGAATCACTCCTTAATTCCAAACACAAGGTACTCTAACATCAATGAGTCAATAACAATAATGAAAGAGCTTTTGAGTTTCCTTGCTCCTTATTTAAATCCCTAAGTTATTGCCTTAATGCTAGAAGGAAAAGATAAAAGGGAGAATAAGGGAGGTTGCTAATGCATTACAGGTTCCTGCATTTTATTATATCCTAACTGATAGATAATCACCCAACTAAGAAGATCACCAAATCAAATTGTAATCTTGAACATTTGACTAATGAAAAAGATAATACCTCCTTGCTTTTCAACTCTGCCAGTGATGACTCTAGCAATCTATGATAATTCGTATAACCACAAATTAGTGCAGAGCCTCTTGGACCCATTCCATGCTTTTGCACTGCCTGAATACAACAGTCAGAACAAATTTAGCCAATGGGAGATATGATAGTATTACAAGAATTCATTAATAAACCAAGCTGAAGAGCCATTAATATAATGCCTGTGTCGCAGCCTTGATAACTGTTGGATGGGAACTCAAGCCCAGATAATCATTTCCAGAAAATAGAATTAACTTTCTGAATCTACCAGCACTTGCCCCTGCTTCAGTATAAGCTACGCAACTACCACCAAGGTCATCTCCTATAATTGATTTAAGAAAAGGCGATGATTACAACATTTCAGCCTGTTATGATAATTCATAAAAGAGACTATAGCGATGCAGTGTCACAAAGTATTTCCGTTGTGTAGAACTTGTAGCTTTTCTTAAGGTAGCATCCTACAGCTTTGTTATTCAAACTAGCATGCACGCTTGATGCAATTAGGAGGTAAATGAAGCTACCACTCTCTCCATACCAACTTATAAGACAATTATTCATTTCTTTGACGTCCCAAAACATTTAGACACACAATTCCATTTCTGCATGACTATCACAACCATCTAGAAAATTTGTCAAATTGTCACTCAACTAGATAAATCTATCTACTAAAATCACTTTTCATTGTTTTGTATCAAAAGGGTCATTAAACTATTCATTTGCTTCATTAAAAGTCACGCTCGCCGGAAATTTACATAAAACCACCGGAAAATTCACTTTGTTCTGATAACGGTGAAATTCCCTGCTATCAGAGATAACGGCTCATATATCAAAGTGCAAATAAAGTGATATTTCTCTTGAGTAAAGAAATAGAAGAGATATCATAACACATTACTAAAAACAATTACAAAAACAACCAAACCCATAGTGATCCCACAAGTGGAGTTAGGGAGGTGATGAGTCGGCATTTGCAGCTCATTTAGCCTAAAAATGGTAAGAAATTAACGTCCCCAATGCTACTTTGAGCTAGTTTTAATGTTAGTTTGTTTGACTTTCAGGGTTGAGCCAAAAGTCCAACAATGGAGCTTGAATAAGGAAAAGGACACAAAAGGTTGAAGAAAATAAGGTTGAACAAGAAGGGACAGCACCAAGCAAGTTCAGTGAGTCGCTAAACTGCTTGTCATATCACCGAGTAGTGAGGACTCTCACCAAAGTAAGCAGGCAGGTTGAAGTTTGTGGAAGCAAGTTTGACAAGCATAAAGAGAGTTCGGTAAATCAGCGAAGTGTTTGGCGATGATGAGGTTCAATCGCCAAACCCAACATATCACAAGTGCCAAGGCTTCAAGAGTGATGGCAGCTCAGCGATGCCAATGCAACTTGGGCGCATTGCCGAACATTTTGGCGAGCTCAATCTAGCTTGCCAAACTTTTGTGGTGGCATTTAGCTATAAATAGAATTTTGGGATTTCAAACTCTAACTCTTGTCTAATTCTGAGAGTTGCAAAGGTATAATCAAATTCTTAAGCTTGTATTAGCCTTTTTGTTGGTTTTCTACTTTTGAACTCAATGATTTGACTGTGGATTATTCAATTTAATGGCAAATTTGAATAAGCATTTTGGTATAATTTATCTATCTCTTACTATGCTTAGTTAAATCTCCCAACTTAGCATTGTGTGATGATTAGGTTGTGATTAATGTATGGGTATTGATTATTTGCCTTCCTAATGGGTTGTATGTGGTAGGTCTAACTAACATTCCATGTTTTGATTTATAAATAGAGATTGCAAGCTCTAATTGAGTTTAGATCCTTTTATCTTACTTGAGAAAGGGGATAAAGGTGAGGGATATCAGTTGGCAATGGCTTGATTTATATCAGTTAATAGAAAGCTTTAGAAATAAGAGTGCTAAATTTGAGGTATTAGATTGGCCATGAATGCACACATGAGATTTTGAGAAAATCTCCATGTGAATTTGATGTGTAATTGAGAAGTTAGCATCAATACTTATAATCAAGCCTATCCACAACCTTAATTGAATTAAGGCAATTGTCAGCTACCCATGCATGCCTCTAAATCCATATTAGCACACCCCAAGTTACCTTTGATATTGATTGATTACAACTTCTTATCAATCATTTAGTGTAAATCAACTTTCACCCTTGATTAAAATGCTTACAAACGTTTGAAATTATTCTTCATAAAATCCCCCATTTTATTTTTACTGTTATTGATTTGCAGCAAACACCTAGTGATTTATAACAGTTGAAGAGGAAAATATATTAATCGCTCCCTGTGAAATCGACCCCAACTCTATAGTTAGGTGAATATATTCACAACGAACGCATATACCTCCTCGGTACAATTGAGCGTCTTCAGGAGGATGGGGTGTATGCAGCCCTTAAACCAACCTTGTGTGAGGTAGATTGTTTTCAATAGACCCTCAAATCTAGAAAAGTGTTTTCAAAAGCAAGTTGACAAATGGAAGAGTAAATGCTACGATGAAAATATGGTGGAAAAGAAACATACTAATGACAAAAATAGTAAAGATAACCCAAGTAAAAGAAACAACATTAGTAATACAATTTTCTTATACTAGTAATTTGCTCATAAATATACGTTAGAATCAGAGTCATCAAAAAAGTTGTTGCACAACCATATCTACAGTAGTAGCACAACCATATTTATAGTAGTATTCCTATCTTTATGATCCTATGTTTATTGTGAGTCTTCTTGATAACAAAGTTTATCGTGAGTCTAAGACATCAATAATAGAGACATGATCATTAGACAAAATCTAATTACCCAAAACCACAGTAGCAAGATGCAATTAGTTTAATTTGTTACACCCTGCATTCGCAAAACACATAGATCTCATAGAAATAATAATAATAATAATAATAATAATAATATTAATAATAACAACAATAAGAAGAAGAAGAAGTAGGAAGCAGACAAAGTGTTGTAAGGTAGAACCATGCTCTCTCATAAAAAAAAAAGAAATCGCTCAACTACCTACTAACGCTCTACCCTAATCCTCGACCATATGCTTTCCTGTAAAGGATCATGTCCTCAGTGAGCCAAAGATGTGTCATGTCAAGTCAGGTCCAATCACTTCTTCCCAATTCTTCCAGGGTTTAGCTCTACCTCTTCTTAGGCCTATCATTATCAACCTCTCTGTTATGACCCGTCTAGTCGTTTTGAGTATTCGGACCCTTGGCCCCTAAATGCACTTATGTAGGCTTAAAATGTGAATTGTAAGTCAATTGTAACTTACAGGGATGGGTTCCATGGTTCTCAAGGCAGGTGGATGTGTATCGGAGAATAAAACCAAAACTAGACTTTGAGAAAAAAAAAAATAAAGGTTGACCAAAGTCAACATTTGGGGTTAACGAGCTTAGAATTGAAGTTTGGAAGTTCTTATAGGTTTGGATGGTGATTTGGACTTAGGTGGGTGGTTTGGAGAGGTCACAAGGGGCTCGGGAGTATTTCAAACACTCAAGTTGCACACTAGTTGATTTGAAGATTAAGAGCCACGGTCAAATATGTGCCTGGACAACCTTGAATCGGCATTTTGAGTGTCCAACAAGTTCATAGAGTGTTTTCAAAGTGCTTTGCATATTTGGTTTGCATCCGAGGGTGCGGATGATTTTCATGCACTGAAAGAGATATTGGAGGCACCAGATTTTTCTAGTGTTGGTGCAGAGTAGTGCCCTTGGTGGTCGTGGGAGTAGGGTCATGATCGCGAAGTGGCGCCAAGGACAGAGCACATCACAGTCGTGAGGGCCTGCATGCGGTCACACACGGAAGGTTTCAGGTTGTTGTACGTGATAGTGAGGCCCTAGGTCGCATTCGCAAAGGCCAAGCTGGCATTATCGCAAGAGCTCAGCCGCATTAACAATGATGTGTACCTAGCGGACCTTAAATATTTAGTATAATAAATAAACGAACACTCAAACTTGGCCTCAGCCGGCAAGTAAGCACTCCAACTTTGAGTATTCATATCTAAACATCTCAACTCATCCTCTGTGTGTTAGTTAAATACGCCAACTTACAAAATGATCATATAGCCACCGCCAAAATTGTCCTACTCAATTATGGGAGGTACCTTACAACAATGTAAAAGGATCTAGGAGCTGCCGACCCTTTTACACAAGTAAAACCAGTACGGGTAGATCACATTAAATGGACTTTCCGGTGGTTTTGTGTTAAGCTTCTTGAAAATGTGACTTTTAAAGAAACAAATGAATAGTTTATTCTTCTCTTTTCAAAAAAAAAAATGAAAAAAGAAAGGAAACTATTGATGACTTATTTTATGCAAAACAAATAGTGAGATAAATTCATAAAGTTTAGTGAGAATTTTATTCCACAACTGTCAAATGAAAGGAGAAAAGGGAAAAGGATACCAGGAGAAGGAATATCTAGAAGCCATTTCTGGAATGTGGTCTCTGAAATTTCTACTTCGACAGAGGCTCTATCCCATTGCCGCAATCCATCGAAACATTCAAACTCCTCGGTATCGTCGTCGGAGAGATGGATTGGTCTAAGCGAACGGAGGAGTTTACGGGACTCTAATTTCTTGAGTGTCTGCTCAACCCATTTGTTCCAACAACCCATTTCCGAGTAATGGCGGACGTGAATAACGATGAGAAGGTTGAGTACACAACACACGGCAGATAAGGAAATCAAACTTAATTTCGTTACGTTGATAACCTACTTTTGGGAAAAAATGAGTTGCCGGTCACACTTAAGGTTTCCAATTAATAATAAAGTTAGGCCGATTCAAATCGAATATTTAATTAATTAGTGATTAATTTATTAAATATTAAAATATTTTAAAAATTTTTAAGAATACAAAAAATTCAAATGATTTTTGAAATACAAAAAGATAAATTTATTATATATATTTATTATTTTTTTAGTTAATCTCACTCACTCATCCCATCAAAAACGACTTTTCAATTTCTAACTCTTCCAACTTCTTCGACGCCTTGTTCCTATAGGAATTGAAGAAAACTTCAACAACTTCCTGTTAGGGTTTCAAATTCACAAAATCATCAGATTTTCATTCATACTAAATTAGGATTTCTTTAATTCTTAGCAACTCCACATCAATCGTTAGGGTCTCACACTAAATTAGGATTTCTTCAACTTTTAGCAAAGCAACCATAATTTTGTCGTCGTCTCTTTCGTTGTTCATTCTCAAAACTAAGGTTTCTTCATTTTTCGAATGTATGTAGTAAAACTTTTCTCTTTTCTCTCACTAAGTTTATATTTTATATTTTAGATGGAAAAATGATGCTTTACGTTAAGAAGAAGAAGAATAAGAACATAGGTGTTAAAAAAACTAGTATTTTTTTGACAATATTTATTTTTTAGCCTATTGTTGTTTTGTGTTTTAAAAGTAAATGTTGTTTTAAAGAAGAAGAAGAAGAAGAAGAAGAAGAAGAAGAAGAAGAAGAAGTACATGAGTGTTGAAAAAATAAGAAGGTTGTGTTGTTGAAAATGGTTTTGTTTGTTGTTGTGTTGTATTTTTAAAGTGAATGGTGTTTAAAATGATTCTGTTTGTTGTCGTCTTGTGATTTTTAAGTGAAAGGTGTTTTAAAGTAGAAGAAGAGAAGAACATGGGTGTTGAAAAAAAAATATTGTGTTATTCAAGTGAATGGTACTTTAAAAAAGTTTATTTGTTGTTTTGTATTATGTTTTTGAATTGCTCGTGGTGTGAAGAAGAAGAAGAACGAAGAACGAAGAGGAGGAGGAGGAGGAGATTGAGAATGAGGAGAAGGTGGAGAAGGAGGAGGAGAACAAGAAGAAGATACCCACTGTAGCAATTGAGAAATTTTCATACAACAATTGTTGTAACTGTGCAGTTGCTTCAGCAATTGCTACAAGTATTCAACAATTACTGAAAAAAAGTACTCAGCAATTGCTGTTGCACCTGATGCAGTTCTAGCAAAAGCTAAAAGTCAATAATTTCAATAAGTAGTATATTACAAATTCAAAAAATAAATTAACATAACATTAATATAATTAACATAACACAACATAACATAAAAGTTGAAGCAACTATGAAAGTCATACATCAACTATTGAAGTCATGCATCAATTGTTGAAGAAACTTCTCTTCCTCAGCAGTTGCTTTATCAAGAAAAGCAAACTAATGCAGTTTGATGATATATATATATATATATATACACAAGTATTACTTTTTTCCTCAAATAGATGTGGTTCAACAATTGCTGAAGTTTCATGCAGTAATTACTGAAATTTCAATCGAAAAATGATCAAATATATCTTCGAATTTTTTTACCCAAAATTAAAAAAAATATCAAATTCGAACTCAAAATTACCCAAAACAAAAATCTTCAAAATCAAGGACAGATACAACAAAAATAAGTTAAGCTTCTTTTTATTTTTCAATTCTACACGTAACATTTTCTTTCCTATCGGTATATTTTATACATGCTCACGCGCAAGGCGTTGCATCTTCCTTGATTCTTCTCCAAATTTACTTCTAGTTGCCTCTACTTGGTAGAAAGATGACCCTAACTTGCATCCCTTTAAATCTTTTACTTGATGAGGACATATAATAGGAATGAAAATAACTTTACCTTATTTTATTTAATAAAAGTGCATGGGGTTAAGTTTCTGGGGTTAGGTTGATGGGGATTTCGTTCTAGAATTAGTTGAAGTTATTTTCTTTGTTGGTGGATACCCTATCAAGTCAGAAATTTAAAGGGATACCATTTAGGGTTATCTCTCCATCCCAACTAGAGGCAACTTGAAGTTACTTCGAGAAGAACCAAGAAAAACGCAACACAGAGCATGTACAAAAGGTCTTGATGGAGCAAGAAATGTGAAGCTTATAATTAAAAAGAAAAATGAAGAAGCTTGACTCCTCTTGGTGGTACTTAGGTTTTTTATTTTGGGTAAAAAATTTGGGAATATATTTGTTCATTTTTTGAATGAAGTTTCAGCAACTGCTGCATATGGAACTTCAACAATTGTAAACCACATCACGTTTGAAATAAAAAGGAATAGCTAAAATTGAGAGATACGGATCATTATTCAAGATGACAGTCACAAGGACATCATTTTGCAATGACTTCCAATTAATGAAATACTATATAATAACTCTCAGAGATCATGAATTAAAGAAGTTATACGAAAATAAAAAAAATGCTTAACAAAGTCTAAGCAGATATGTTCATTATGAGAATCTCAAGCTTTGGTTTCTTATTCCTAAAGGGATTTTAAAGAATATTGTTTTTATGAGTTCCTTTTTATTAAGAATAACTGTTTCTATGAAGGTGAAGAGGAAGATAATTTTGAAAGGTTCAAAGATAAGAAATCATTTATGATTCTTAACTACAACTAGCTTATAAAAAAAAAATTAATAGACTTCAAAAAAAATATGTATTGAAATTCAAACTCTAATCAACCGTGAGAAACAATCTATTGTGGAGGATCGATTGAAGGATATGAATCAAAATTGTCCACAAACTAATTTTGAGACTTTTTGGTTGCTGGTTAACTCAAATACAAGTCATACTAAAATTTCAGCAATTCATACTACTTGCTCCTCGACCACCACGAAAAACTGCTTGTATAGTTTCTGAGTATATTAGAAGACCAAAATGTATCGTTCTTAACCAAAAGAGATTACAGTTTATAGTAAAATACCTCGAAGGAAGGTCTACCTTGCTTCACCATAATTACACAAATATTCAGCAACTCCTGATGCAACCTTTGACCAAGTTCATGCAGCAATTGATAAAACTTCAGCAATTAATGCTTGTAACTCCAGCAATTGGTGAACCACATCATATTTGAGAAAAAAATAATTAGGTACATGTTTGGTCAACTATAGTTAATTTTCTTTTATTTAAACGAATTGATGATTTATTAACTAAAGTATCGTGCATCAATTGTTGAAAAGATTAAGCAATTTCTGGAAAAAAAATTAGCAGTTGCAACATGATATTTCAACATATGATGAAGCAACTTCAGCATTTGCGAAAAAATATTCAACAATTGTTGAAGCAACTTTAGTAATTGTGGAAAAATATTTGGCAATTGCTAAAGTTACTTTAGAAATTGCTAAATACTTATTTTTTTATGACTAAAAAATTGAGTTGTGAAGCGTCGACATCCTACTAGTTGACCATCCTAATCACGGTCAGAGCATTAAGCGATAGTCTAGTACCGAGTGCCAAAAGAAAAGAAAAAAGATAAGAAGAGAAGAAGAAGAAAAGGAAGAAGGATATAAAAAAAACATAACAGAAAGTAAATCCCCAGATCCTATTATCGTGGATATAGAGCTTCTATATATATAATAGTACAAAATACAGCCACAACAAGAAGAAAACTACAAGACAGCTATCCAGAATCCAAACTAGGACAACTCTGATAATGGAAGGAGACCTGGTTAGCAAGAACACCAACTGCTCACCGTATCTCCAAAATAGCTCTAGTTTACCTCACACGATCACGCTCTCCCTCCCGACTCGTACTAGGAACTGTATCATAAAAATATGCAGAAGTATATTATGAGTATAAAAAATAATGGGTACCCAGTAGGCATCATAGGCCGACCAGGCAAAAGAAAGAATAAGCAAGGTAAAGTGTGATCAAATAATAGGCAGAGAGGGAATAAGCATGGTAATAACTAACAAATATGAAGGGTGGTCAACTATTAAGGTGTTAACACCAAGGACCTAAGTCATAACAAATCATGACCAACGTGATACGTACATGGAGCTCTAATTTGACCAGCATAATGAAAGACAATAAAGAGGAATACAAGATCAATAACAACTAATCTACCAGCAAGTAAAGCAAAGAAAGTAACCAATATCCTCAGGAAGATAGCAAACAAGGCCTAGCTAACAATGCTACCTACTAGCATCCCATAACATTGGCAGGTACAACCAGACATACAAATAACCCGATGAGAATCCCCTTGTAAGCTTGAAGAGTACAAAAAAGCATAAAAGGATGCAATGCAAAGGGTACTGAAATGTAAAAGTATCCCAACAGTAATCCTGCACACTCCCCCTCCATCAGTAAGCCTCATAAGGTAGAATCCATGGAGGACTCAAATCATATACCACCACTCCACCGTATACGCCTCCCCTGAGTTGTGCATACTGCCCATACATAGTGATTTAGGCAGGTAGGACTCGTGGTCGAACTCGCTTACAAAACTCTTGTAAAAATACAACTAGAGCATAGATCTCAGACATAAATGTAAAAACCCGGACCGACTATATATCGTATCTTAGTAGAAATCCCAAGTCAACCTCGAAGGCAAATCAAATGTCATTGTAAAACTCAATTGTCGCCGTATAGACATTTCTAAAAATATCATGATACAATAAGAAAAATACCTCCATACTGCTCAACAGTCCTTGGAAAGTACAAATATAATATATAAGAGACAATTTCTTGATTATCAATCTTACAAACCCTAGTATCCTTTTAATACATCAATGCATGCTTGTAGCATAGAACAAATCAGCAGTCTAGATCAGCTCTAATGGCACCAGCTAAAATTCAGGAGATAGATAGTAAGCTCTAATCACTAGTATAGTCCCTTCCCTAACCTTAAATTACATTCCAAAGACAACATGAAACACACAAAAAAGGGATCCGTAGCTAGAGGGTGTATATACAAGCGAAATGCCAGCAAAATAGGTCATAGGTCAATATAACAACAGTAACGGGACTCTAAACTAGTACACCATCTCTGAGATGGCAATTACCAAATATATACATCATTAGATATCCAATCTGAAAGAAGTAAGCCGCAACCTACCTAGACACTGATGATATCCTCGAGAAACGCATCGAGTTAGCCAAAAACCAATAACAAGCTCGAAACTGCACAAAACTAGCAAAAACTTAATCCACACATGAAGATGAGTAAAGCAAGACTCATATTGCTATATAAAATCTTGGGTCGAATTTCTCTCTAAAAATAGGCTCGCGGGCCATGCACCCAAAAATGAAAAGAAAAATAC
>JBDJHY010000097.1:2607471-2622571 GCA_039654485.1 Withania somnifera
CAAAACAAAGCCCAGGGTGGTCCCCGGGGTCGTTCTCCGATGCTTAAGTTAGTAAATAAGCAATGAGAGAATTCCAAAAATATTTTGTGAGTAGTATTTTGAGCGTACCTTTGCCTTTGAACTTACTGGGGCTTTTATAGATGTCTCTGATGCCCAGTAGAGGGAATATCGTTGCCCAAAGTGATATCCGGGATTTGATGTAGCTAAGTATAGTAATCCTACCATAACTATACCACTTATAAATTGTAGTATATTCCTTGTATGATTCTTCTTCTATTTAGGAGTCTTTTACTAAGGTAAATATTAATTACCCTGTTATGCGGTTATTTGTGTGGGCCACTGGCTATTGGGCCCATAAAATTCAGGTGGGCCAATGTCCTTTTTCTGTACTACTACAGTTCAATACTTTTTTCTTTGGAGTTGCTGTCTCTGTGTATGTGGCTATGGTGCAAGCCTTTTGCATGGACAGGAGGTCATGCCTAAGAGCAGTTGGACAGTTCATAAAAGTAGTGACCAGGTATAAAACAAGTTCACGGGAAAGAGGAGGGATAACTGAGTTAGCTGTTATCCCATTGTGAATAGCTTGTACGAGCACCCATTAAAGAGGAAATGGGAGAGCCACCCACATCAGCCAAATATATAAACATGTTTAACCCCAGAATGCCATGTACCAATCATATTTGCTAGTAATTTTTATCAAAGTTATCCAGTCAAAGAACCAAATGTTAGGAAGATGGAGTTATGGTTCACTTCACTATTAAGTGAATGGTTAATTTCACTCGTGCAAATTGCCAAATTTTATAAATAAAATGGTTCATTTTACTCTGATGTAAATGTATAATATCGTCCAACTACGAACAAAGCTTTTAAATGAATTGGAGTCATGCAATCAACTTCAAGATTGTATCAAAGCTAAAAATTATAAACCAAACATTTCATCACAGCAACAGAATTTTATAGGAGTTTTAACATAAAATAGTCCTTCTAGCAATGAGTTGGTAGCATAGTGTTGAGAATGATTCCAATCACATCTTTTAAACGGGCAGTCCCTAAACAATGAAAAAGAAATTACCACAACTAAGCTTAATAAAACTGTAAAAGGACTTATGATAGACTGGAGGAACTCATGCAAGAGAAAAGCTTCGATATTGCTTAGCCTGTCCGTCTCTTCCTCTGTATTTAAATACAATCTCTTGAACTTCAGTTGCAGAGTGAGTCTTTCTACTAGTAGGTCCTCTCTTGTAAGTGTACTCATTATATGAGTTTGTAGTAGTACTCATGCAACAGTGCTCACGGCAGCTTTTAGCTATTGCGAAAGATATCGATTACAAAGATCACTGAAATAAATGATTGAGGCAGAGAGTGAGGAGAAGTTTGAACAGGTTATCCTGTGATCTGATTGAGTCGAAGTGGATAAAACAGGAATGTGGTCAATCATACCTAGATAAAGAGCAAGGGAGGACCCTCAGGATTCCTGATGAAGTCAATCCGAGAACCGTATAAAACCAAAAAGGGAAAAAGGTCAGTAGGCACGAAAATAAAAAACCAAACTGAGAGGATGAAATTCATCACAGAAGCAGACCATGAATGAAGGATCCGGCAAATTTTACATTAGTGGAGTTAAGACCACATTTATTTCTGAAGATGAAGGAGGTAGCAGTTGTTTTTCTTTTTTGACTGACAAGATAAGAAGGTAGCAATTGTTAAGTGAACATATATTTCTTTCTTACTTAACTCCAGATCTGTTCTATAGTTGCTCAATTTTTGTAAAAGGTCAATGCTCATTCTTTTAGACAAGAATGCTCATTTTTCTCAACAGTTAGTAACATAGAGACAGGATGCCAAACAGTACATTTATCATGAGAACAAACTGCAGATACGTGTCATTCAACCCACCATTGTCTTATCTCAATTATACTTAAAAAGATGTTTCTATCCCTGTCATAAACTCATTCTTCCTCAACAAATACCTTTTCAACTAATGATTAAACTGTTTTATTATCTTTTGCACTCATTCAATTTTTTCAGGATTTCAAGAATTTTCATCTAAATGACTGGTCTAAACCAGAATACTAATTATACTTTTCAGCTGAAAAACTATTGTTTGTCATCCTTGCTTAAAGTTAAATGCTTCACCATTCCATAACGAAGATATTATAGTTTGGAATTATTTCATAGTAACTGAGACGGAAAAAAAAAAAACATAAGTAGGACCAATATCTTTTGTTCAAGGTATAGAAAAGTT
Source organism: Withania somnifera (assembly GCA_039654485.1). NCBI lineage: Eukaryota > Viridiplantae > Streptophyta > Magnoliopsida > Solanales > Solanaceae > Withania > Withania somnifera. The sequence continues at coordinate 2,609,717 of JBDJHY010000097.1, forward strand.
CTGTTTTTTATTGATGCAAAGAGAATTAGCAAAAGTAGCACAAGTTAAAAAGGACCTGATGGGCATTCGTATTGCATTTAGAAAAGTTCAGTGCTTATTTTATCAATACCAGGGAGAATTAGATGTTAAGATTATACTAGAATTCGCCTTTATCATATGGTCATGGTAGATTGCTAAGCTGCATGTTTTGTGTCAATTTCTTTTCCTGAGTAACACCATCTATGCTATAAACCTTATTATTTTTCAATTTGATCCACAAGAAAGTAAAAGAAGAAAAACATGCTTGTTTCTACTCTATGCTTGATAATATGAGCAGAGTCGTGATCGGTTAAAATGTAATTGCGAGATTAAGACTTGTAGCAGATCCATAATACACAAGAAGATTGGGTAAATTCACAAAAGACAGAACTTTAAAAGGAAAAAGAACACCAAATTCATTAAAGAGATGAAAAAGTGTCTAATGTACTAAACATCAATAATATGTGATACGTCAATTCTTATAATATGTTCTAATCGTTAAAAGAAATCCGAGACATAATTGGAGAATGACTTGCAATCTTGAGAAACCACAACAAAGATATGGGAAACTCGTAAGCAGATATAGAGCAGGCAAATTCAGCAGGCACGGCCATCAGAAATTACAGGCTAGAAACCAATTAATAAACATCATAATAAAGTCTATACACATCATTCAATTAAGAATCAAACAGGAAAATTCACATAAATTACCAAAATTAGTTGAGACAAGATTCTGCAATATGTTATTACAGTTTTATAGCAGCATATGTGAGTGACAACTGACAAACCCAAAACAATCAAAAGCAAGCCTATTGTGCATTGCCTTCACAGACTAAATAGCTTTTTATTATGTGGAATCCCTCCTTTGTTCAAATGTTCCCCTGTTTCTACGAAGATCCAATCTGTTACTTGATCTCCGGCGAGCATATTGATTATCACTAGTCTCCAGCCTCCCAGAAGAGCAAGAGGTTCTTTCTTTGGTTCTGTTGAAACTTCTTCCTGCAGAAGTCAATGAGTTTATTGGAGTCTTTCTGTCCTCGTATCTTGTTCGAGCATCTTGCTCACTATTATTTTCTGCTCTCCAAGACGATCTTCTTGATGTTCTTTCCACATCTCTGTTGAAACTTCTTCCTGCCAAGGTCTTCAATGAATTTATTGGAATCTTTCTGTCTTCATATCTTGTCCGAGCATCTTGCTCACCATTATTTTCTTCTCTCCGAGGGGATCTTCTTGATGTTCTTTCCACATCTCTGTTTCGATTTCTCCTCGAGAACATCCTCGGGGAGGTAGATGAATTCTTCCTATCATAATCTGTTGTCCTCGAGTTTAGTCTTTGACTAGGCTTCCTATCATCATCTCTTGTCATCGAGTTTAATTTTCGGCTAGGCATCCTATCATCACCTCTTGTCCTCAAGTTTAATCTTTGGCTAGGCTTCGCATCTTTAGCCTCAATGTCCGTCTCGTCATCATCATAGTCATCATGCACATCATCAGAGTCCTCATCCTCGTCTTCTTCTTCATCTTCGATATCAACATCAATTTCATTTGCATCACCCTCTTTCAGATCATGATTACCTTTTTGCTGCATATCATTAGATTTTTTATCCTCCGTCACCTTGTTCATGAGATAAACATACTTATATCTCAGTTCCATCAACGAGTTCTTCTGAATCAACATTCCCCTTTTATAACCCTCCTTCAATACCACAGTATGTGTGCCAACCTTACTCGACACATAGAATATACCTGGATGCAGCATCAATGCCCTTTTAAACCTAGAACGAAGTCCCAAACATGCTCCTACCAAAAGTAAATTATCTTTCTCCGCCTTCTTCCCAACACAAAGACTAAGAATTTCATGCAAAATTATCACCGCCCACTTATCAGCCTCATCACTTTTTGCAGGAAGAATCTTCGCATTCTCATATGGCGAAATATAAGGCAATTTTTGCCATTCATCAACCCATTTCTTGTACTTCTTATCTATCTCAAACCCATTAGAATACTTCAGATCAAATTTAATTAACATATCTTCAATTTCACTTTCACATTTCATTGCTTGTTTTTGCAAAAAGGAAACAGCAAGTTCATGACTCCAACAAACTAACTCTAACACTGACTCATTATTCACCTCAAAATAATCTGGATATTCTGGTACTATGGTTTTCACATAATTATTACACAGACCCAGATCCCATTTAAGCTTGTCAATAACATGTAATGGAATTTTATTAATTTTACCTATCATCAAAAGTTTCAAAAGCCTAACTGCAACATCTTCTTTGTAACTCAGACTTTGGTAGAACAACTCTTCATCTGAATCAAGACTGAGAATTTCTGGGGTTAACTTGATATGGGGGTGTATGCTTATACTAGCTGGGGAAAATTCTTGGAAAATTGAAGGGTACTTTCGGATAAACTCAATGGGCCGAGATGGGATTTGTAAAGAATCTTTGGCTTGTGTGATGATGTTTAACGGAATGGATTTTGACGGCTCAGATTTGATAAGGTTCTTGATGTTGACAATTGGTTTGAGATTCTTTTCTCTTTCGACAGCGTGGTCGAGTCCACGATCTCTTACATGTTTGATGGAAAGAGCATTGTCGAATAGTGTACGCCATTGTTGACGCTGGTGGTGAGTTCGACGGAGGAGGAAATTCATGTAGCTTATTTTGGGCTTTGTCTGCTGCTTTTGCAAGGGTTTAAGGAGGGGTTTTGAGGTCACAAAGGAGAACTAGAAAGCCAGCAGAGGTCATCCTTAGGTTACGCTAGAGCCGGCCAAATGAACCCCATATTTTAGTGACCCGCCCATAGTTAAATGGGTTGGGTAAGTGAGGTAAAATTTGGGTTCAACCCAATTTCAGACCGTGTAAATATGGATTCTACTGTATACACTATACAGGTAAAATATGGGTTCAATTTATTAGGCTAGCTTCCCACCTAAATTACTCACCCGAATTTGCCTTTTTAGCTCCACTATCCTAATTGAGAAGATTGAGCACCGACTGACAAATAAGTTTGAAACAAAAAAAAAAGTTTATACGACTTGGTCAAATATAATTAAATGAAAAATAAATTTAATTAAAAAAATTTAGATATATATATATATATATATTAGTATTTTAAAAAACTTAAAAAGAATTCTTTCCATTTAAAATTTTATAATTTTCTTTTTTTCTTTATCTTTTCAATTTGTCTTATTTTTCTTTTTCTGTTTCGCTCTCTTAATATTAATTACCCTCCATATCCTCCTCCTTTCTTTTCGCTTTAGTTTTTATTTTTTTATTATTACACTGCTATTATTATTTTTCTTCTTATTTTTACTATTTTTGTTATTGCGCCACAATCACTATTTTTCTTCTTTTTACTATTCTCGTCATTGAGGGGTCGTCACTATCTTTCTTCTTTCTTTTTTTATTCACTTTTTTGCTTTATTTTTTAAAACAAATATCGAAGTTTCTAAAACAACTGTTGCTTAGAATAGATTCAGCAATTGCTGAATCTGTTTTTAAGTTACAAATTCAGCAATCACTGAAAACAATTATACTTCTTATATGGTAGTTGATGCAAGAGCTTATGTGAAAAAAAAATTGATGAAAAAAATAGCGATTATGGCAGAGGAAGAAGTGGTGACGACGTTAAACAAAGAGGTAATAATGATAATGATAGAGGAAAATGTGGTGATGATGGTAGAAGAGTGAGAGGAGATTGTGGTGGTGAGCGTAACTGAAGTTGTAGCGGTGGAGTTGGTTGTGGCGGTGGTGGCAGTAGGCCAGGTTGGGAAAGGGGAGGGATGGTGACGGTGGCAATAGGGCATGGGTGAAGTGGCAGAGGATAAAGAAAGATAGGACCTTTGTGTAAATAATTAAATTTGAGGGTTTTAAAATTAATGTCATTCACTATAATTTTAAAATTGTCACATCTGGTCAATAGTTATGATTTGTGTCACTTTTTTTAGTTTTAATACTATTTTGTCACCCTTAATAAAAAAATCTCATCCTTATTAATTTTTTTATGTACTCACCCTTTTTTTTTAATTTGAACTGAATCAATGATTATTATCTATTTTGTGTATATTCGATATGGAAAACAAAATAATCAGTACAACTAATAATAAATATATTTATAGGTGATGTTTACATCAATTTAAGTAATTGAAAGGTAAAATACACATCACTGAACGATGGTTTATTAAAACCAAATATCCTATACTCATCGGATTGGCATATAAATTTTATGTTAAAACTTAAAAATGTTTAATCGTGTGAAATGTCTCTCTATTAAGATGGCCATGAGGGTTATTTCAAGCATATATAAATATCATTCACAATTATTTTAAGTCTATACCATAATAAATAAAAAATTTATAACTCCTAAACAACCCAAAACAAGTAACTTTTTTGGTTGCGTCTTCTTGATCATTAGTAGGTTATTTATATAAATTTTATATTTTTTCTCGCCCAATTTATACTATTTACTTTTTTTTTCCAATCAGTATCAAAATAAATTATATATTTTTATATTTAATAATAATAAATTTTAAAATATTTATTTTATTCTTAATAAAATAATTTATAATCATAAAAATATCTATAACTTATTATATATCACAAATTTTAAAAATATTTTTTTCTTTCTTAAAATCCATTTTGTGTTAAACACCATCATACAACTTAGGAGGAGAGAAGCAACATTTATTCTAATATACCATGTTTTAGAGGTGCTACCTTTAAAATAAATATATCATGAACAATATTTAATAATGACATATACTAATCCCTATATAAAATGTGCCAAACTCGGGCTTTTTACTTGAACCATTTATAACCCAATTCATATTTAGCCCATTTAAAATGTGCCAAACTCAGTTTTTTTACTTGAACCATTTATAACCTAATTCATATTTAGCCCGTCTAAATACGGAAGGATAAGAATTAAATAATAATATATTTTTATTTAATCCATTTCAACTCATTTACATTTCATCATCTGTTTGCCACCACTAGGTTATGCCAAGAAATGCAACTTGAGGATCCAAGTTCAGTTATTCTTACATTTTGGGCATGGTCAATCAAATTGTTAAACAATTATTACTTATTTTTTTCAATGAGAAAAGTAAATTTTTCAATGAGAAAGTCAATTTACTTTACTTTAAGTATCACAAATTTTATTGGAGAAACTTTTATAATATAAAAAAGGTTACTCACTTAATGTTGAATGTACTGTATTATTAACGTTAATATTAGTATATTGAGATCATTTTTTCATTGCGATCTGATTTAGTATACTAAAAATAATATTTATTGCATACTTTCTAAAAAATTATCTATTTAAAAAATATTTTTTACAAATATAATGAAAAAAATGTGAAAAATATTTTGAAGAATAATTATATGTTTAACCATGTTAATGCATTGATTAAAAACTCTTACATAACTAATAACATAGTTTGTCATGTAGTAGTTATATATACATATAAAGCGATACATATGAATGCATAAATTACTTATGCATAATCTAAATAATGTTCTCAAAAAAGATATTAATAACAGACAAAATTAATATATGCATTAGTTTTTCTAATCTATCCTACCCAACGGCCCCTAAAAGCCATCAAGATAAATAAGGCATGTGACAAGTGACAGTATAGAGACAATATTAATTTTTGGTCAAAATCATTTACACCTTCAAACAATAGACTTTAAATAATAGAACACCCTTCCCCCTCCCCAATATCCCATATGCCAATTCATATTTTTAAAAGCTTCATTTTTTTTTTTACTTTTATGTAACAAATTTAGCTATATGAAAAAAAAATGCATATATTATAAAAAGGTATTACGTAAATGAATAACTAAAAATATTAAGGATCAGATATATGTACATAAAACAACTATTGTGCAGGAGGGGGTGAGAATATTTGTTATTCAAAATTTAGAGAAGAACTTAAAGTAAAGTTGGGGTATAAATAATTTTAACCTTTTTCTTAATTATCCTTTCTTTTTGTAATTTCTTTAATGATTATTTTTGTTTTGTCTTTTTATTTATGAAAAGCTAGCCAAATGCTTGGGATATATTAATACTTCTCCCGTTCTCTTCTACTTGTTTATTCTATAAGAATATTATTTATTTATTTATTTTACTAAATTAAGAATTATTTTTAATATTATTTTTACCATCAAGTATAATAACAACAATAACAAATTTAATATAATATATAAATTAGATCTGAAAAAAATAAAATGTACATATATTTTATCCTCAATAGGTTGATTTCTATCTACTCTTAACTCAAAGAAGATGAAAAAGAGGTTGCAATAGCAAGTAGAAATATCAACAAATAATAAGAGAACTGATACCAAAGAGATAAACATAACAATAGAAAATTCAAGATCAAGATAATACTACATTTGGCCCCGCGCGACGCGCACAGGCACGGCAACAGATTTGTCTATTTTGGAATATATTTTATATTAATAAATAATTTATAAACACATTTTGAAAGAGGAGTTCTACGTCTTCGTGGGGCAAGGCAAAAGATTTGGCAATGAGTTTTCCTTTATTTTTCCTATTTTCATCATTGGCTATGAATTTTAGTATTCTATTCTCACATATATGAGTAGCTAATGTTCTATCTATTTTTTATGATTTATTTTTAACGAATTAATAATCAGTTGTGTAACACCCTGAAACTTGTTCCTTCGTGATAATATCCTAAACTAAGTATGGTATGAGTAATTGAAATGATTTGAGGTCATAAACAACTTACAACACAAAGTTCAGTTCAAAGCTCTTTCCAAAATGCTTAGTTTTGAAATTACTTCGTACTTGGGTAAACTTTATGACAATATTTTTCATTTATAATGAGTTAGGTGACTCGTAACCTATCGACAAAAAGGACTTTAAGTCTAATTTCTAAGGCAATAAACCGCATGTTATTTGGAGTTCAGAGTAAAACGTTATGGCCATTTTACCAAAGACTGTCCAGCTGTGAAATGTTCCCAGATGCTGAGTATGAATCTTAGTTTCTGGTATTATTATGGTGCTCCATAGTATGGCTCGTGGTAGGAGTCATACTAAACGACCAACCGCTCCTCATTTTGCTTCTAAGGCACCACGAAACCAAACCACGACCCACACTCTTCCATAGTACGACCCGTACTGTCTAATCGTGAACTTTAAGTCAGAAAATCAAAACTTTTTATCCCTCTTGTACGAGACCCACCACGAGTGGTGGATTTGAGGACCACGACTCATGGTCTTGAAGAGTACAACTCATACTCCTTGGTAGTCCCATTCAATGAGTAAAATCTCATTATATGACTTAACGAGATGCACCCCACGAGTCGTATAGTGTCACTCACTACTAAAAAAGCCCAAAAAGACGCAAAAAAGCGACGGACTACGTCACTTTTTTGGTAAAACATGATGGAAAAGCTAAGCAGTCCCTTGCGTCGAAAAATGGTCGTCATTTTTTGAAAAGCAAAAGACGACGTTGTTTAACTTTTTTTAATTTTTCTTTTGAAAAAAGGAGACTTTGTCCATCGCTTTTCAGGATTTTATTTTTAAAAAAGCCCCAAAAAAAGCGACGGACTAAAGCGACGCATGTTAGATCATGGTTGGTTCACTAGAATCGTCCCAATGTGTTTTGATTGATGACCAAACCATTATGTCAAAGATTAGATGTTAATGGAACTCCTACAAACATGTGAAGGTGTCGTGGATATGATCGTATGTCAAAGAAACATTTCAGAGCTTAATCGACTCATTTTGAGGCATTTCGAGTGCTCAAAGTGCAGCAATTGTGAAGAAATAGAAGACCATTAGTCGACCAAAAGAGCATTTTAGTCGACCAACAGAAGCAACATTAGTCGACCAATATGATGAATTAGTCGACCAATAAGTTTCCAGCAAGAAACTGAAAAACAACTTTAGTCGACCAAAAAGGAAAGTTAGTCGACCAATCAGGCATCAAGTTGAAGAAATGATTTTCCCAATGGCTACATTGATCAACAATATATTAGGAATTAATAAGGATATGTTAGCATTGATTTGAAGATCCAAAAGAACATTTTGGAGACACATTAGTCGACCAAAATGGCAATTTTAGTCGAGTAAAGTGTGCAGTCCAAAATTAGCTACTGGAACATGTTTTAGTCGACCAAAAACTTATTTTGGTTGACCAAGAGGTGTTACTCGACCAAAATGGAAAGTTGGTCTACCAATCTGGTGTCAGAAGCATTTATTGACTTCATTTAATGAGCCATAACGGCTAGTGTTGCTTCACCAACGGCTGTATCAGCTTGGGCACCTATAAATACATCTCAAAAGTGATTGAACACAGGTATGGAACACACTAAAACATTATTCATCATTCCAATCTCAAAATTAAGTTTTCCAAGAGCTTGGTAAGTGACCACTAAAAACATAATGAGCAATAGTATATTCGACTTCCTTTGAATTATCATGGTGGTATTTATTGGTGTTTTTCCTCGATTGATTTGAGGAGGTAACAGATACTTACTCTGTTATCATCACTACAAGACACCTTGTGTAGTATCATCAATTAAATAATTAGTATTAATTTTCTTTAAATTAAAATATATCTCAAGGACATTAGTAGGTACTATAGGTACTGGAGAAGGGGGATTCTTCACTTTTTTGTTGTACTGCTTGATTGAGAATTTTTTGGTCTGGAGATGTTGTGCTAAGTCATGTATTATATGAATTTGTGCCACTATTGTTAGGTAATAACACCATTCAATTATGTTATTCAACCTTATTCTGCCCCTGAAGAGACGAACTGAATATCTCTCGAGAGAAATACATCTAGTCTCAGAAAATGTAATTTCTGTTCATGTACGAACTTTTGGTAGGGAGATGATAGAATTTGTAGCATTTTTTATGCCGCAAACACTCAATAAAGACACACCGTAATGCACATGGATCCAGCTTGGTACATTTGCGTTTAGGGAGATGAACAAAAACAATGTAAACTAAAACAAAAACTCGAGGCTCTAAGTTTAAGGTAGACAAGAGGTTAACAAAATTGGAGAGGTGATTTAATGGAGTCTCAAAATGGAGAACAGTACTAGGTACATGATTTATTAAATAAACAACATGCAAAATAACATCCTGCCAAGATGCAAGTTGCATGTGGAAACTAATTAAACATGTACGCGTATCTTTCAATATATGACGATTTTTTCTCTCGGCTATGCCATTTTGCTGAGGTGTAAAGGAGCATATTGTTTCTTTCATGAATGATGCCATGATTTTGGAGGTAAGACTGTAACCCTTGATATTCTCCACCATTATCAAAACTAAGAACTAAGAAATTTTATATTGACAAAAAATTAAGTTTGTATCATCTTATGAAATGTGCGAAAGCATTCAGAAACATTACTTTATTCTTCATTAGATAAATTCATGTCATCCGATTAAAATCATCAATAAAAATTATAAATCAACAATATTCAGATGAAGTAGAAATTGAAGAAGGAACCCGCACATCAGAATGAATCAATTAAAGTAGTTGCCTTATTAGTACTTAAAAGAATAAGTAGTACGATGACTTTTAGCTAATAGACAAACATCACAATGAGAATCAGAGAGATTGCGCTCTGAAACTAAATTTGGGAATAAATATTTAATGTATCAAAAAGAAGCATGATTAAATCTTCGATGGCATATCCATATCTTGTGTTGTTTAGTAGAAAAGGAACCTTGACTTGTTAGAGCAATAATGTGGCACACATCATCCTCATAATAAAGCCCCTCACCTTTAGTACCACGCCTAATAATCTCCTTGTTTTTGAGGTTTTGAAAGGCGTAGAAACGAAATACATTTATACTAAATAATTTAATTATTTCGTTGCTTGAGATACAAATAAAAATTTATAGGATAGTGAAGGAACAAATATTGTATGCTCTACAGACAAGGAGAGAGTTAAAACAATAGTTCCAGCACTAGTAACTGGAAATGATATGTTATTTGCATTAGACACATGAAACGATACGATTTATTAGAAGCATGTAGTAGCGACTGATCAAAGGTCATATGATCAGTGGCCTTGGAGTTAATAACCCATCCCGTGTCTTTATCAGAATTCTTATTTATGAAAGATGATCCAATATTACCTAAAGAGTAACTAAGTATATATAATAATGAAATCAAATTGTTCCACCAGTTGGAAGTGATGTGCCAGATGAAATTATTACAACAATTTTTCATCATTTTTGTTATCATCCTTTCAATTTCGTCATTTCCTAGATTTCTTTGCATTTAAACCATCCCACCAATTTGGATAACCATGCAATCTAAGTTATTTTTCAACTACATATTTTGGATTGCAGCAACGAGTACAACCTTTTTTACCACTTGTTCGCATTTTTGATTGGTAATTTCAATTCTAAATCAAGGAAGCCTTTGCTATTAGATCCATACTGGGATCCGCATTATTGTTAACGTTGTGTTCCTCCTTTGTTCTTCACTTCGAACAATAAAAAAGGTAGATTCTAAATTAGGAAAAGATTTGTACGAAGTATATCACTTCGAACACTATAATCAATATCATCTAGACTATCCAGGAAGATGTGCACATGTTCTTCCTCTATTTCCTTTCATCGGGCATGAACAACATCAGGTTATGTGAAAAATATGGGTTTATGATGATCAAATTCTTTTCATATCTTTCATAAATCTGCAAAATACGAGGAAATTGTTTTTCCCTCTTGTTTCATATGCATTGTTTAACAAGAAAGATTGTAAATAGGTGATTTATCATCCCTTTCATAATATGTTTGAGAAATGGTGTCCCAAAAATACTCTTGGCCGTTGAAAGACAAAAAAATAAACTCATAATGTCAGATTTCATGACACTGACGAGCCAATTTTTAATAATAGCATTATTCATACTCCACTTTTCAAATGTGGCATCAAGAGTGGGAGGCTCTTTAATTGTTCCAAACAAGTATCTCATTTTTCACGACTTGCAAAAAACATCTTTAACAACTTGAGACCAAAAAGATAATTCTTTCCATTGAATTTTACATCGAAAGAAATGGTTATAGGTCCAAGAACAATGTTTGTAATGTTAGAGGATCCACCTATGGTAAAATAGACTTAGAATAAAGGGAAAAAAAATCATTAGAATAATAGTTGTTTCTCTGATACTAACTCAAAATGGATAAAAGAGTATATTTTCATCATACATTAGCTAGTCAATATATATGATTGCAAAGATATGAGAAGATACTTACAATCCCAAAGAATCTGCTATAGTCCCAAAAAATATGCTACAATAATCCTATAAAATATTCTAATTGATTTACAATAATTGAAAAATATTCTACTCATTAAGGATAATTCCATACTAATGTTAACATCATTTTCACCACCATGATTAGCTTTTACTCTCATCAACGATAATTATCAGGTGTCATGACCAGCTATCGCCATCAACAACAATATCACCCACTACCTCCGACTATCATCACCACTAGTTGTTGCCCAAAATCATCACCTTCAGCAAGCATATCCTATAAGATTATGTATAAGTGCTTTTAAGATAATTTTTTTCTGACGTACCGAACGTAGAAAAACAAGTAAGAAAATTATTTATTTTTCTAAAAAATATTTTTCTTCGTACAGAACACATCCAAAATGCTTTCTAATTTTTTTTTTCGTTTTTGAGTGGTCAAAATATTTTTTATAACATATCTAAAAAAAATCAATTTCTTAAAATAGGAAAAATAAATTCTTTAATGAAAATAAAAAAAAACCAATTCTATAAATGACTGTCACAATCTGAAATCTCAGGTCATGATGACGTCTGCACCCCTCCTGTAGACAAGCCTATCCTTACAGTCTGGAGCTACGTGCAGTGGGCTATAACTCTCAAAACAACCAAAAACAATGAAGGAACAATAAACGATACATAGTAACGGAAGCCAAGAAGGAGCTATACAAAACTCGAATTCCCAAAACCTAGTGTCAGTGACATGTGGAGCTACTACATAGGATAAACAAAAGATACAAGAATACAAAAGCTCCCCTATCGGGTAATATTGTACAGGGCTTGCTATGAACTGAGTGAAGCGAGCTAAGTGAAGAAAATTACGATCGACTTGGAAGACAAGCTCACCGTAATCTCCTGGATATCTGCTATGTCTATTCCGCACGTTCTCCGTCTCGCTGATAACACCTGCCTCTATCTGCACCACGAAAAAGGTACAGAAGTGCAGCATGAATACCAAACAAGGTACCCAGTATATATCATCGGCCGACTGGGTTAAGAATAATATGCGAGTAAAAAGCGAGGAAGTAAAACAGGTCGGTAATAGCAAAGAAATAATAAGGAAAGAAGTAAACTAGTAATAGACAGAAAAGTAAATATCGAAAGTAATAGTATAAGCTACAGGGCTAGACATGATAGATACAACTACGAGGTCCCATATTCGAGATCCATGACGAGGTAAAAAACATACCTGTACTCCAACCCAGTCGAATCTCACTAGCCATGATGCCATGAACGCAAAAACTATAATAAAGATCGAATAGAAGGGTACTACTAAAAGAAAAAAATACGTAAACACACAAGAATCTACCGGCATCCCATACCACCAGCAAGTACAACCAGCACAACATATTCTACCTGATGTTCCATACCGCTGGTAGACACAAACAACACAGCAAAACCCACCATGGCTCCCCCCTTAAGCCCGGTGAGCACACACCATACCTAAAGAAATACACAGGGGCACAAAAAGTAAAATAAACAGTAACAAACACGGGCATACACCCTTTGTCAGTGCCGGCCACACACCCCCTGTTAG
>JBDJHY010000097.1:2630899-2645652 GCA_039654485.1 Withania somnifera
AACTGTTGGTCCCAACAAGACATAAATGACTTGGGACAACTATCAAAACGCTCTAGCATGCAAAACGTCGCATATTTGTCATAAATGACCATGAGGGTCATTACACCATCCTAGTCAGCATGATTCGACGCTATTTGTTAAGCTTACAACGGCAGGACGTATTCTATCATCCTTCTATGTTGATGACATGATAATTACTGGTGATGATTATGCTGGAATTGAATTTTTAAAGTCTGAGATGGCACGTTGCTTTGCTATGAAAGATTTAGGTATGGTACGTGGGAATTGAGATTGCCTATTCTCCGAAAGGCTATCTCTTATTTCAATTAAAGTATATAGCTGATCTGTTTGACCATGCTCGTCTCACTGATAGTCGGATCGTTGATGCCCCTCTTGAGACTAATGCTAGATATTCTTCATCAGATAGTACTCCTTTGGAGAATTTCAGTCTTCATCGTACCATTGTTGGCAATTTGGTACGGTGACTCACCCAGATATTGCGCATGTTGTTCACGTAGTTAGTCAGTTTGTCACTGCCTCTACTTCAGTTCACTGGGTTGCCGTACTTCATATTCTTAAGTACCTTCGGGGCACTCAGTTTCAGAGCCTCTTGTTTCCATCTACGTCTTCGTTAGAGTTTCGCACTTACTGTGAAATGGATTAAGCTAGTAATCCTACAAATCGCAAGTCGATTACTGGATTTCGTATTTTCCTTAGTGACTCGCTTATTTCGTGGAAAAGCAAGAAACAAGATGTCATTTCTAGGTCTTCCACAGAAGCTGAGTATCACGCCATAGCCTCGACTACTTTTGAAATTGTTTGGTTGCGCTGGTTGCTTGTTGATATGAGTATCTCTTTTTATCACCCTACTCCGCTACATTGTGATAATCAGACTGCTATTTAGATTGCTCGTAATACAATATTTCATGTGTGAACCAAATATATCGAGATTGATTGTTATGTCACTTGTCACCACCTACAGATCCGCACCATCACATTGCCGTGTTCCTTCTTCCTTACAAATTGCTAATATGTATACGAAAGCACACTTGATTTAGCACTTCCGTTTCTTGTCTGACAAACTCCCAATGCTTATCCTCGTAGCATCGTGAGTTTGAAAGGGGATATTAGCATATATAAAATTTTAGAGTTATTTTAATCTTTTTTATTTTTATCTTATAACTTATTTATATAAACTAGTCTTGTATATTTGTCTATTGATTCATTCTTTGCGATAAGCTAGATATAAAGGTCAGACAAGGCTATAGAAACACTTAAACCAGATATCAATTCCAAAACCTAAAAATACCAAATCACAAAAAGATGACCATTAAAATATTTTTATTTTTTACAGACCAAGGCCAGGGGATATACTTGCATTGTTACGCCATTTAAAAAAACAAGTCAGGATAACATATGATAAGGTTGGTGATAAATTGTGTCTAAAGTCTGGCTCTTACTAACTCGGGGGCTAGTAAGTATATTGTTCAAGAAAATGTTAAGAGAACGTATTCAAACTTTATGCACGCACTTTGGAGGTGTATGTAAGACGATATCTTGCAAAACATAAAGATATAAAGAGCAATGATCGGATCTGCAGGTAATGAGGTTGAGTCCAAGTGCGTGTAGGTTCTAGGTGGCAACAGGTAAGCTCTTGGGAAATTCCATCTCCAAGGTCTGAACGAGGAATCAAGACCAACCTTCCTAAAATTAGTTAGAGCCAGCTTGGAAATGCAACTTCCATGAACCACCAAAGAAGTTCAACAATACCATAGGGGAGAATGACAACCCTCAACTGTATCTTGCAGAACCGTCGATAGAACACTACGTTAAAATGGCTAAAGGAGTGGCCACAGGCGTATGAGAGTCGTACGTTTCTGAAATAATTACTACTACTTCTCACGAAACTCTCCTACTTTTCACAAATTTAACTGAATAATCCCAGCTAGGCAGATCCCTAATGTCTCATTAGGTAGGTTGAGGGAAAATATCCTTATTATATTAGCCATATGTCACAGTTTAATAACTCATGGCAGGACGTATCAACAAACAAGAGCAATACTTCTCATACAATCCAAACATCATGAAGATAAACTAGCCCTGTTTTAGAGCTTACCTGAGAATTAACTTAACATGCTAAAACCCATTGGATCTTGAAAAATATCATAACATCTTTGCACTTTTAAGAAAAGCTCCATCAACTGTTGTGGAGATTAATCCATGTTAATCTTACACTTGCTTCTGACAATTCAATACAAAAGAGTAAATGACATGTGAATCAATCATTTAAACTAACATATATATGGCTTCAAATGCATTTTATTTGCAACTTCTGACCCAGTAATCTTTTAATATGTTGGTATACAAAGACCGAAAACATAATTGACCCACTCCCCACAAAAGAATGTTGTTCCATAGAGCTATATAACGACCTCTGTAGTTAAAGAAAACAATCTACAAGGCCATTTTAAATCCTGCATTTCGCTCACATAGACTAAAAGAAAAATACACAAGCTTCACACATGGCCTGGGCACTTTCGACTTAAGGAATTGCAGCAAAACAAAGAACGCCAGCTCAGCAGGAAGTAGACATAGACCAGATACAGCCACAATTCCATATACTAGAAGAAAGCATGCAGAACAGCAGAAGTGCACTTCTATCATTGGCTGTCCCCAATACATAGACTGTAGAATTTGAAATCAATACTTCTAAGTACAAATTAGACACTTCTCCTTTCACAAGTATGCCAAAAAAAAAAAGGGTTTCTATCCTGAAGATGATAAAATACTACTAGTAGTGATGGCGCTTAAAGAAGAGCTTAACTTGCGAAAAATCACTAGGACAAAAATGAGGACAAAACTTTTATCATATTTCTTGGAAAGAAAATTTGTGATGAATACATTCTGAGGAAACCTTTTCTAAAATACTCCAGGGAAACACTTCAAAAGTCATATTCCGTCTCAACAATCAAGAGTGGCAAATTTCTGACTGAAAAAAGATAAAAATCGCATACGTACTGCTTCTAATTGGATAAAAAGAAATCTATAAGCTTGCGTATTTACATAACTAACCACTGCTAGGTTTCATTGAGCTGAACCTTTACCAGGTCTGCCAATGGCTGAAAACACGATATAAGAAAGCACTTCCATCTCATGACTCTCTGAAGTCAGAACCTTAAAGAGAGGGGAATAACAGAAATATCAGCAAAACAAACTGGCTAATATTCATGCTCTGCACATATTATAGGTTCCTACTGCAACACTCACAACCCTTAATTACATCACTGACATAGAGAAACACATGAACTTTGCAAGAGTTCTATTTTGCATATTGTCAGTTCTTGCATTTCTAGTCCCATCAAACAAATATCAGTACAAATCAAATGTGATTAGCCCATTATACTGTTTAACCTTTAGCAAAAGAGCTGTGTTGCATTTTTTTCATCGATAAAGACTGCCTCCGGTAGTAAACCATTACTGATAAGCCGAGGATGCAACTGATTTGCCAAAGAGAAGATCCAAGATTCTATTCAGCATTCAACAAAAATCATATTTTCATGATTGTAGCTGTCGCAGCTCATGGAGAATACATTGCTGCAAATCGTATGTGCCTAAAAAAGGTTTATATGGTTCACAAGTAAGCATCATATTATTTGTATTGAGACCCAAATGAAAGAGCACTTTGTACGTCCATTGCCTGCCAGGGGTAGGTTGGAAACTGATTTTTCATTTTAAATTTCTTCTACAGCAAGATGACTTATTCATCTGTTTTATGTGGTAGTTGAGGATTGATATAGCCCAGTTATTGTCTTCTTTGACATCCTTATATTCTCCTAAATGAAGGTGGTAAAACTCCTTGGTTGTTTTCAGTTCAAATAGTTCCTAGAGAAGTTCTGGGAGAACACATGATTACCCTCTCATGCAACTTATCCCCTTTTGCTAACTACACACCTAAAGTTTGCAGGCATCTTACAACCCCTCTAGACTAGTCTGAAGTTATTATCTCTTTATTTGCTAATGTGGTGCAAAGAGCGTAAGTTGAGGAGTAAAAACCAAGACAAAAGAATACAGCTTATGATCCAAAAAAACAACATATTTTCTGTCAAAACACCATAATTTCTGATCATCAACAACACACCTAGTGTAATCCCACAAGTAGGGTCTAGAGAAGGTGGTGAGTGCGCAACCTTAGCCCAATCATATGAAGGCAGAGAGATTATTTTCGATAAACCTTGACTCGAGTAAAGCATAATAAATCAAGTATGGAAAGGAAAATACATGAAGCAGTCATATTGAACATAACGGAAAAGATAACAGTAGCATCAATATTTTAATATGATACTGCAAAAAAGGACAATAGCAACAACATATATTCTCACAAAGCAGGTTTGGGAGGGTAGAGTGTACGCAATTCATAACACTTCCTCATAGCAGAGGTAGGGAGATTGTTTCACATAGACCTTCGACTCAAAACAAAAAATAGTCCAGGGGAAAAATATATAACATACGAACACAACAATAGGAAATAAAAACAACACAAATAATAGCAGAAATAAAACTACCGCAAAGAATACGACAAACAAGCTACTCAAAACAACAATCAAGCATTCCATTCCTAATATAGAAGACAAAACAAAGCAAACCTACCTACTAACAAGTACGGATTCTTTCCTACTAACCTTTTAGCCTAATACGCGTCCTCTACATCTTACTATCAAAGGTCATGTCCTTGGTAAGGTCCAACTACTCTATATCATGTCTAGTCACCTCTCTCTAATACTTTTTCGATCTACCTCTACCTTGTCTGAGTCCATCCATAGCCGATCTCTCACATCTCCGCACAAGGCATCCGTGTCCCTCCTAAATCACATGCCTGAACCAGCTCAATCTCGCTTCCCATATTTTATCCTTTACCAAAGTCTCTCTCACCTTATCTTTAATAACCTCACTCCTAGTAAACCCACACATTCATTGCAGTATCCTTATCTCCGCCACCTTCATTTTTTGGGTGTGAGAATTCTTAATTGGCTACCATTCTACCCCATACAACAGAGCCGATCTAACCGCTACACTATAGAACTTACTTTTAAGTTTAGGAGACAATTTTTTATCACACAAGATACTGCAGAAAGGAAACAAGTAATAATAAAATCGAAGAGCAAGATAGTATGTGAGTAATAAACAATACTTATAAAGGAAGCTAGACAACACTCGACTACCTACTAATCTTCTTTCCTAATCTTCGACCTCCAAATCCTCCTATACAGGGATCCTCTTATTTAGGCTTGGGAAAGACCACTCTCCACTGAACTAGCTTCTCCTCCCCCTCATTTTGCATAAACTTCTTCACACCATTGAGCAAATAATCCAAGACCTCTTATCATGTAATATCTGATTCATCTTCACCCATGGACAATTCTTCATCTTCCCTTTCCATAACCAAGGGCTACGAGCTTTTACAACAAATACAGGGTACGCCAATAATGGAGTTCTATTGGTTCTTTGAGTGCCCAAACATGGTTGTTTCTTTATGGATATTTGTACTATAATTGTTGTCGAATACAGATTGTCGACAATCGGAATGTCTCGAGACAAGTTTGTGGTTGGAGAAGAAGATGAAATCTTAAGTGGGTAGGGTTGAAATCTGAGAAAATCATAAGGAGAAGACGGTGGGAAAACCAACTGAAAAAGAAAGCAAAAACAAAGTTTGGTAAAAGAAAAGTTACATGAAAAAACAGGTGACAGCACGTGAGTTACACTAGCCAACTTAAATTTGGTTATGATAAAATTTGCTTCCAGACACCAAAAACAATTGATTTCAAAAGAACCAAAACAACAAAAACAGTAGCAAGTATGCCTCAATCCCAAGTAAGTGGAGATCGGCTACATGAATCGTCAATTTCCATGTGGCTTCATTTAAGTTCATCCTATCACAAAATCATACGAAATAAAATTAAAATGGAAACAAAAAAGCACTAGAAGTTCTCTATATTTTTCTCTTGGCATACAAATCATTGACAAGACTAAAGGACTCCTAGAAAGCATTGAACTTAAAATAAACATATGAAAATAATGTTGTTGGTGGAAGGTGGCAATTATCCAGTGGGTTTAATCGAGGCACGAAAGCTGACCCGGACACTATGGTTATTTTTTTAAAAAAAAAAACTATGAACATAACTAAGACTTAATTCCCACTAATTTTGTATCGCCTATTACAAAAAAAAAGTTCATAAAAACAAACAATCATCGTTCTCCACGAAAACCAAAACCTAATTTTTTTTACAAACTTTTAAATGTTCATCATTTGACCCAATCCTCACTGTTTTATCTTTACTTTTATTTATGTAATAGAATTTTCATAAGCTCCTCTCGTCTTATGCATTTTCTGAAAATGAAAAAATTTATCTCTCTTGAATTAATCATTTCCTTTCTTGTCGATCAACAAAAGAAAAACTTTTGGACCAAGCCCTGAGGACCAGCCACAACCCAAATTATCCCGCCCCTCTACCTTTCTCCACTTAAATACAGGCTTAGTCATATGGCACAAGGACTCAAGCTTATGACCAGAGTCACAAGTGCCTCAACCTTCGCCACTTGAACAAAGTCCTGGGGGCTTCTCTCGAACTAATCCTTTACTTTATATCTATATGAATCATTATGCAAATACATGCTTTTTCTGGATGCAATGTTTACGTCATAATGTAGTTGTAAAGAATGACATGGGTCTAGGTGATACTTGTGCAAATTATGGCTTGCAATTTGCTTTCTTCTTATAGAAAATTCGATCACCAAAAAAAACTTTGGGCCAAGCCTGAGGACCAGCCACAGCCCAAATTGCCCCGCCCCTCTAGCTTTCTCCACTTAAATACAAGCTTAGCTAGTATGGCATAAGCCTCAAGCTTATGACCAAAGTCACAAATCCCTCAACCTTTGCACGTGAACTAAGTCCTGGGGGCTTCTATTGAACTAATCCTTTATTTTATATCTATATGATTCACTAGGCAAATACATGCTTTTTCTGGATGCAATGTTGACGTCATTATGGAGCTGTAATGAATGACATGGGTCTAGGTGATACTTGTGCAATATCATGGCTTGCAATGTGCTTTCTGCTTATAGAAAACATCCATAATATACAATTGTTTCAGAAGATTTTTTTTTTTTAGACACTGTAATTCTTACAAAAGCTATTTTTTAAAAACTTTTCCAAACAATCTTTCAAGGCACATTAATCATAGACTGTTTTTTACCTCCCAGAAACTGCAGTCTCTTCAGAACATTGAGGCTCACAAAGGACGCAGATCTGATATTCCAAAAGTGATCATGCTTAGTCTGTTCCAAAAAAAATCAACCAAACCTAGATGGCTGAATCCCAACTAAGAAATTAACTGGTATCCGCAGCCAAACAGCATTCCAAAGTTCTATCTTCAGCCTATTACAATACGGAAGCATCCTAGCAGAAAAATGTGCAACTATTCACCATTACAAAAAAAGCTTCTCAACCATAACAGTCCTCGGATACTTTCTAGGTTTCCAAATTAACAAGATTCTGATTCCTGGTAAGCATTCCACCAGGCTGGAAGCATAGCAACGCAAATTCCTCAATAATATATATTGTACCATGTTCTGATTTAACACAAAGATAATTGTTTATACACAGTATTATGGTTGATCTGTGTGTCTATTAAAATACTGTCAGTGAAGACAGGTCTACTGTTTAAATTCTCTGCCTCGAACAGCAGTGAAGGAGCCAAAATTTTCACTCAGAGACAAATAGTGTAATATTCTACCCAAGGGGGTTCCGATGAAGCCCTAGGCCCAATCTGGCTCCATCAGACGGCCAGGAAAGAGGAATTGGTCTAAGTCCTGCTAAAGCTTGACACCTAACTAGACCATCGAGCACCACCTACTTCAACTAACTAAACGTAATTACATCAATCAAGCGATAATAGATGAATATTGAGTATTCAACTGGTGTGCTAACCACCTAGAAAAATCATTCACACAGTTTGATGTGAAATGTCTAAAAATCAAATAAAACGGCGAACAAAAATCATCATTATCACCTCAAATTTACTCGAAGATTCCACTCTAGAATGCTGTAAGATCACAAATTTTATGATTGTTTGGGTTAAACTGTTCGATTTAACATTTGAAAAGAAGAATTGGGATTTTGCTTGACCTGAAATAAGGAGAGTGAATCTAAGGCTTGGGTGGCTTGCGGTATTTCTCTTCTACATCTTTGGCTTTGAAAAAGGCATTCTGTATTAGGTTGTGAATGTTGGGGACGTTGTAGTTCTGAGCTATGTATATACCGAAAACAGTTCCTGCTATCAATGAGAAACTGCTCCTTATAATCCCCATCACAGCTCTTCCCTTCTTCCAATCTAATTTTGGGATTTGCAGATCAACTCAGGAACTTGCCGACTCAGTTGGACTTGCAACTTCTTTTATTTAAAGCGTACAATTCGTCAAAACCTGAGAAAAAATGAAGTTGATTGGAGAAAGAGGAAAAAAAAAAAAAAGGAAATTTGCGAGAAAAAATTAAAAAGTGAAAAGGAGTACGGTCAGGGTTTTTTTTTAAAAAAAAAATTGACTTATTTATAGCATTTTAAAAATATATTTGCATCCTCACTATTTCACTCTCCACCTCATTTTCATTCTTTTCTTAATTCTAATTTTTTTTATTAAATTTATCTTCTTCAACAATTTTAAAACTCTATATTTATTGTTATTAAAATTTTTTATCTTTCAATTTTAAGTATTTTAAGATTCATATCGATATTTAATTTTTTAAAAATTTTGAGTTAAAATAAATAATGTTTCTTTTCCCCTTAAAAAAACTTTCATTTTTTTCCTTTTCGCCCTTTTTCAGCCAATTTTTTTCTCTCATATAAGATCCCTGGATAACTGATAGAATCTTCACCACTTTAGTCATTGCTATCAATAAGTTTTCAATATTTTCTCCATTGTTGTTAAGACTTTCATATTTTTGCTATAGATTCTAGCTTTTTTAGTTACAATATTGGTGTTTTTATCACCCTTAACTTGAGCATATACAAGATTGCAGTTATCGTCCTCAATCTCAGCTCCACTCAGTAATTCAAATTTTTATTTGTAAGAGATCCAATTTGTTCTTCCTATTTATTGTATTGAAACTTTTACACTCATTAACCAGAAGCTCGGTTATAAACCACACACAATCTGGATATTAGCAGTAGTCTAGACATCAACTATTGTATGCCTTTGAAAGAAGAAAACAAAGAGAATCACCTAAATACAATCTTTATATACCTTTTTTTTTTTCGAAAAACCACATAGTAGTTATCTTTTTAAAAACATAGCTTTTCATATTTTCATTTTTCCCCCTTTAGTATATCGATGGTCGAAGTCTAAATTTTTTTCAAGAATATCATTGGATTTGTTGTTAAATGGGTTTTCGTTCTTTCAAATCCTCTCTGTTATTTGTTTTCCAAGTTCTCTACACTTTATCTATTTTGATTTAAGTTATTATTGCTTTTTTAATTATTTTTATTAAAAATGCGTTATTTTACTCATTTTACATGTTTCATTATCTTTTTTTATTATTTTTGTTCTAAAAATTCATCTTGATCTATTAATAGACTTACAATTTAAACGTTTTTAATCTAAATGTATTAATTTTACTTATTTTTCTTGTCTCAATAGTATTTTTTTTGTTCATATTTTTTTACAAATTCATCATAATATTTTGCTTTAACTCTCTGTTGTTTGTGTATAGATCATGAAAAATGATAAAAAGGAGGGGAGGAAATTATTAAAGATAATGATTCATTATGACACTACAAAAAGAAAAGATAACAAGAATTCAAACAAGACCACCACACTATCATCACTATTGTTATCAACGTCCTTCTATAGCATACTCCTGAAAAATCACATGAAACGTCTCTTCAAGGGGTTTGGAGAACACAAACAATAAATTAAAGTTTACATCTATAGGGTTGTATTTTTTTCCGTGTAATTCTTGAAAGGCTTGAAGAAGATACTAATAATTCATTTATTAGTTGGTATTGGATGTTTAAGATTGACTGAGACATCATAGGTGTTGGAAAAGAAATAAAAATGAAGGACTTGATGAAGAACAAAATAAGGAAATTCAACTACGAACTCTATAAATTATCATAGACTATGATGATATATAGTCGATCATAGTAATAATGTGATATACTATAGACCTTTACCTTGTATGGCTTAAAAACTCAGCAATTAAATAAATCAAATGAACAAGTACAATATTCATAGTTGATAAATAAATAAATAAATAAAATATATCCAAACCTTGTAAAACAATAGGAGAAAAGTACCAACAAGAACCTCATAGCACGAGGATTAGCACAAGTGTTAACAAATCCATCAATATGCCCTGGATGTACAAACTTGTGATAAAACCAAGCATCCACAATTCTCATAAAAGTACAAATTATCATACGAAGCACAAAGGACTCGAAATTTCAAAATATCATGAAATATAAATATCATTATAGAACCAAAGGAGTCAAAATACCAAGTAGGTAGAGTCACATTGGTGCTAGAAAACATAAAGCACAAATAATCCTCTATTTTGAGATATAACCATCTTCAAGGTGGAACTATCACTAGATTACACGCCTCTAAAGTATCACCAGGGTCAAAAGAAAGGGATGTCCACATATCTTAGTCAGGGAAACCTACTATTTTCCCTAAATAAACTCTTACTCAATTAAGATGTACTACCTTTACAAGTATGAGCATAATCATATGTAAAAGAATAGTAAAAAAAATGTCACGATCCAAAATCCTAAGTTTTGATGGAACCTGTCTCAACCTACTTTGATAGGTAAGACTACAATTCTATAAGAGTAAGTGCAAAAAATAATGAATCAACGAGAAGAACGAAGGTACAATATAAAATTCAAGTACAAAATCATTCAGAAATCGGTGTCACTATGTACAACCATATAAATATGAGTAATACAAAGTCAAAATAAATACATGTCTCAAATATTCAAAATCCTCAAATAAAATCTAAGACAAAATATAAAGAGTTTGGACATCTATCGGATGACATACATTTACTTTTACTCTCACAACCTCGAGCCTCGAACCTAGTTTGGAAGGAGATAATTAAGCTGCATCAAAATCGGTACTTATATAAGTGTAAAAAGTAAGGAAATGTGTACCAAATAAGCCAGGGTACCCAGTAAGTATTCTTGACCTGGCATTAAAACAAAGTCGTGACAAATCACCAACTACCCGAATCATAAAAACCACAATCCTCCAAACAACAACCTATAAATCATAACATAACCAATAGTTTAATGAAAACTAAATGATAGATACAAGGTATATGGGTGATAATAGCAATTAACACCTCAGCAGAAACCAACAAGAAATAAGAAACCAAACTAATCGACTGTGATTGAAACCAAGTACAAATAAAGAGAGTATCAATAAGGCACCATCGTCAACTCAAATAAGGTATCAACAACCCAATTTATAGTGTAACTTCTCGTCATTAGCCTACTCAGAGGCAGTCCTCTCTCACTGGGTTCATTTCATAACTCATGGGATGTACTTCACTCTTTGTACTATGGCCTTATATTGCCGAAGTCTAAAAACCTCGATTAGCTCCCAATTCACAAGTCCGACAACGATAGGAAGGGTACATTCAATACAACCGGAAAACAAAATTATGAGATAAATATTAATAAGAATAGTCCAAGGTAAATAAAGGAATGCAACTCAAGTTTAATACTCATATTCAGTCGATAAAGATAACTCTTTTAATTTTCAACTCAATATTTCAATAGGCTTTCCATTTAAATCTCATAACAGACTAATTTACATCATCTCATCAGAACTGTAATCAAGTACTAAAATTTCATCATAATCAGCCTTATTAGGCTCGTAGCATCATCCCAATAACAAAATAAGTGGGGAAAATCAATAATATATTGATGAGCAATAAAGGTACTCCATACTGACATGCTCACGGAATATGAAATCAACCATGTAAACAAGTCAAAATATGTACAATGCAATGCCATGAGATGTAATACATGTATGTCTCAATAGATTTACCATGATAAAATAGAGCATCTACCCTGATACTTCATGTCACATATCAGTACAATGACTATGGCAGAATCACACATCAGCCTTGACATTCCATATCATAAATCGGTATCATGATCATGGAAGAATCACACATCAGCCTTGGCCTTTCATATCATAAATCAGTATCATGACCAAGCCAGAATCACACGTCTGCTCTGAATTTTCATATCATAAATTAACATCATGACCTTGCCGAAATCACACATTAGCTTTAGCCTTCCATGTCATATTACTATCTTTCTTTTTCATTATAGATATATCATGTCAATGCTGAAAATTTCACCTCAACCTTTGCCTTTTAAATTATTTCATCAAGTGCCTTATAAATCATATTCTATGTCAACATCAATATGCATTAATAAATGAGAATATCATATGCATTTCATGAAAAAGAAAGGCAGTATCACTCAATAATCAATAGGTCCAATATAGGCACAACAACAAGGATAAAATCATATCAATATCAACTAAAATCACTCAAGGACATGAAATCAAGTAAGAAAATAACCAAGTACAATTAATCATAATCGGCATCTCAAAGACATAAAGATATCTCAATCTATAAGCTAATAACTCTATTTTTATTACCTTTATTTTAGACCCCATATGCTTGAATTAGTATCCGGGTGAATACTCGTCGCAACACCCACACGGATAACCCCAATTAGTCCCCATTACTATCTATTTCAATAGAACATTACACAAAATACCCTAGGACACTTTGTGAGAGAGTCAAGGGCCTTCATTGCCTTAGAAAGCGAAGAAACTATCAAACTTGAGCTTGTTCAATAGGCTCGCAAGGGATTTCATCATCACTCATCTTAGTTCTTAATACATAAATCCGCTCATGGTAGGAAGGTTACATCTACCACAATTGAATAATGGGTTTGCGGATAGGATTTTAAGAAGAATGGGCTAAGGTAGAGTTACCCCTATAGAAACCTATATCCATATCATATCTAAAGACAAAGACCGAACCAATCCAAAATAAAAACTAGAACATCACAACACCATATTAACCGAACACTAAAATAAACCTCACATACCTTAAAGTACTGATCTCCAACCAAGTGGTCAACAACCAAACAAAAGAAACAATGCAACTCAGAGCCATGATCGAATTTCTCAACTTTTTACCCAATCTATAAAGTAAAGCACAACTAGAAACACACATGCAAGTGACCATGCAGCTAAACAAACACCCCCAATAAGCTTCTAAAACCACACTATCTAGCATGTCAATTTATGAACCTTAGACGGAGAAGTCAGCCCAATCTAAGCCATAATACTCCTCGAATATCACAATACAAACCACAATTCCGTTGCGCTACTCTAATGTAACAAAACAAAGCATATAGAAGGTCTCTACTTAATATCAAATCCTTACTGAAGCACAAACCCGAGATATCAACTAGCACTCAAGAAAACCAAAGAAGCTAACCTAAATCAAAAATCATGCCATAAGTGGACCATACAATGAATAACACTAAATACACTAGAACATCAACATACTAGGAAACCAACACTAGGATAAACACCATCAATCCACTACTAAAGATTCATCTATAGGGAGGCACATACGAATTAAAAAACCACGAATCTCAACAATCACTTAAAAAATTCTAAAACCAAACCCTGAACCCTTTTAACTTAATAAAATTCAAATGATAAGAAGGGATAAGTATGGGACCAAATATCCGGATCAATTTCAATAACCCATAAATCAAACTCTCTCTTAAAGAGGGAGTTCAGGAAAACACCATTATAACTCAATAACACAGAAACTGTACAAGGAACTAAGTATCAAAGCTAACATCACAGGTAAAGCTAAATGAGTCCAACAAGTTTGCAGAACTAAAATCCTAGCCCGAACGCTAGAAAAGTTCCAAATAGTGCAATGCTAAAGAACCCCCTTTCATGCTACTAGAAGCACACTAAGAATAATCAAGGCACAGATCCTACACAACATCCAGGAACGTGCAAAGAGATAGTAGCTTAACTATGCCCAAGGTCTCTAAGGTCATCCCAACCATCAAGAATATCATAGCCCAAGAAACAAACTCCTCAACAACTACCCAACAGGATCTAACATAACGATATACTACTAAGAGATCAACTATTAGGGTAGTAATAAATAACAAAATCAATAGCAGCTAGAGCTAACCTTATTACCGAGCAAAACAACAATGAGCTGGAACAGAGAAGCACATAAGCATAGATGCCAAATAAGGGCACATGAAATACAATCCAACATTGATGGATATCCCTCACAAAACAAAAATGGTCATCCTGACTTGAAGTCCAAGAAGAAGCACTGCTCACAGTTTGATCCATACTCTGACCAACTAACTCATTAAACTAAAAACTACCTCAGACTGATGACGATACTGTCCCAAGAGGACTCTGAACCAGATGAATTGGTGGATGGACTGACCCTCACTATGAGTAATCCATGGTAATATGACCCATAACTCCATACGCATAACATATAACATACGGATTAACTAAAGATGCTCTAGATGCACCCTTACGGCCACCACGACCTTCTACCCTCGAAAAAGTACCACTCAGAGTATGATCCAAACTCTATCTACCAAAACTATGTTGAACCCCAT
>JBDJHY010000097.1:2645752-2666202 GCA_039654485.1 Withania somnifera
AAGAAATAGAATCATAAGGACAATGACTTAGATGTTAGTAGACCATCCAGTATTTTGAATGCCCAGTTCTCCTCTCTTCTTCGGATTCTTACAATTCAATAAGCAAAAGACGAAGGAACTTACTATA
The DNA here is from genome assembly GCA_039654485.1 of Withania somnifera. Taxonomy (NCBI): domain Eukaryota; kingdom Viridiplantae; phylum Streptophyta; class Magnoliopsida; order Solanales; family Solanaceae; genus Withania; species Withania somnifera. The sequence goes on from JBDJHY010000097.1 coordinate 2,645,880, forward strand.
CTCGCCTTCTTGTGCCCATAGCTTAACCTCTTCATTTTTCTACTTGCACGGATGCCATCCCTTCCTTGCACATGAACCTAGTCAAGCAACAAATGGAGAAAGATAAAGTTTTGAAATAACATGATTAAGTCCTATATTACAAAATGATGTAAAAGAAAATTTTCAATCGAATCCGTCTCCAAGACATCTTTCTCATAGTTCAGAATCTCAGTGTATTTACTTTTCTTCTTTGAGAATAGAACATGAACTCAAAAGGCAAATATGTGTAGTGGAATATGTTGAGTACAGTGCTAAAACTAAACAGGTAATAGTTGAGCTTTTAAGTAGGATTATTGTCTTTCAAAACAAGTAAACATTCTTCTTATATGAATGAATGAAAAATGCACATAGTAAAATATTATATTTATGTCATATAAAGTATTTCAACAACTAATAGAAACCATTAGTTGAATAAGATGCTCAAAAGTTTACCTAGCTTCCCTTATGAGATTCTAAAACCAAATAACAGATCCAACAAACATTTCTAAGGCTAATAATTTAGGACAACAACAATAAAAACATACCCAGTAATTTCTGGGGAGGGTAAAGTATATGCACTCCATACCACTACCCCATAGGTGAGGTAGAGATGCTGTTTCCTAAAGACCCTCGGCTCACGACAACCACCACAGTCTAGTACAGCAATAAACAATAACAAGTTTTGAAAATGACAAGCAAATAACAAAAACGTCACATAGAAAATAACACAGTAATCAATCTAAACAACAACCCCCAATTCAATTCCAAAGATAGGACACTACCCACTACTAGCACGCGAAACACCCTATCAATAGGAGCTCACATGTACCCCTTAACCTACCACCCTAATTTGCATCTTCCACAACTTTCTATCCTGGGTTATATCCTCGGTGATCTATAACAGCTCCATGTCATGTCTAATCACCTTCTTCCAATAGTTTTTCTATCTATAATTTAGGACAATAGTTACAATAAAAGCAGCTCATAAGTAGTTGTGATCTAGAGCTAGAGCCGTTAATACACTTGGACACCTAAAAACATTATCATTTCATTACAGGTGGAACACCAATAGAGAATACGATTAGGGAATACTATCTTGGACACTATGATGGGCCACCATATTATCTCCCTAATTTAAACAAAGAATATGCTAATGCTTGGATTTGTGGATCAAGAAAAAGGAGAAAACCACTTGCCAAAGTTTCAAGGCAACCTCACATTATTGCTTAGGATAAGAACAACTGTGTAACACATATTTACAGGAAGTTTGAAAAATGTATACGAAATTGGAGTTGGTAAATCTTGGCCTTTCTCAATGTTCATTTGTCTAATGGGATTTATTTTGCAGGTTAACGCCATTCCTGTTTGCTAATTTATGTTCTCTAGCCATATTTGATGTTGAGAAACCAGCTAACCTAATGTGAAATTTAACCAAATCTTTGACCTATATTCTGGTGAAACTTGAGCCTCGGATGATAACATTTTAAGGCATGCTAATAGAAGTATTAATCATATCCTTAGTTTGTACCTACTATGTTGATTCTCGTTGCTTACTCTTTTTGATTATGATGTTGACTGGAAGTTAACTTTAGTCATACTAACTTATTCTTTTGTTTAGCTAGGTTATGTGTGTAACAACATGAATAATGTAAAGGGAAAAGTGGGAATATCCAGCAATGTTCTCTTTTCAAGAGGATTGTCACACTTTATGTGGGAGAGGCAGGGCTAACCTCATCTCCTCTCTCCATGTCAGTAGTAGTAATTAGTAATAACACGACTTCTTATACTACAACATGTGATACTCTCTATTGCAATAATCTCTTCAGAATAGTTAGATTCTCCTTCTAAGACTATTTAAGGACCTAGAGGTGATAATAGAAAGTGAGACTTCTTTTCTTTTTCAAATTTCCTTAGTTTGGAGTCTTCTCGGAAAGAGGAAGAGGAGTCATCACAGAGATCGATAGTTATCCTCGAGTCTTCTTGTCTGTGGTGGGAAATGCATCCTCGTGTGATGTCTCTGGTTTATACATAAGGCAACCTGCCCACCCATAAAGGTAGGATAAAAGTAGGGATAAAGGTCTGCACTCACTCCTCAAACTCCACCTATGGGATTAAACTGGGTTTATTATTGTTCCATTTCAGCAAGATTTACTATTTTAAGATAATGCTACGTTGCCAATAGTATAATTCATTTCACATATATAATAAAGTGCACTTTTCTAACAGTTAATCAGCCATTGAGTTTTGTAGTTGGACAATTATGATCCAATCAAATAAGGGGATGAACCCCGTAAGAACAGACATTGAAGATACCTGCAACATTGATTATGATGTTGTCAAAATAATCCTGAGAAATTCACGAAATCGGAAGTTATACAAAACAGAGTAGCAAAAGCACTCAAGTCATTCTTTTCTTAGAGAGGAATAATAAATAATTGACGGAGGAAATTTATGAGCGTGAAACACTAAGAAAGAAAAGAGATACCAAGATGATTCTATTGATTGATTTTGCTCTATTGAAATCTGGTATAGAGGATACCAATCAATATTGTTTATCTCAAGCACGACATGAAAAAGCTCTTATTTCTTTAGACCTCAGAAAGGGATTATCAACCAATAACAAATTAAAAGGAACTTCGGGTCAGAAAATTACTACATAGACATGCGAATGAAACAAACTATTAACATGGATGTATAAAACCTAGTAAGAAAGGATCGGCAACATACCCAATGAGATTCCACAAAGTGATTGGCATAAACCAGTAGACACGAGAAAATATAAAAGTAGCAATAACCATATAATCCTTATATCCAAACTATTAGCTAAACAATAAAATGATGACTTCTAATCGATAAAATAGCATCCCAATCGTATAGCGAGAGCAAGAAAGACAGGAGAAACATGTCTAGAAAGGTGTAACAAACAAGAGCAAATGCAAAAGAGATACTACAAACCAGATCGAATATTGCCAGACCTAGCGGAGAAGACATAATTGAAAAGAAAAAGCTGAGGATTTCAGGATGAAAAGGTGTACATTGGTATGAAGCCGGTGGCGATTCTATTGTTGCATCATAGGACACGTAATAGTAACTATCAAATGCTAGCAAATGATTGACTCGTTAGTGGACCTTAAGAACTAAAATGACTATATTAACCTTATACTGAAATTTAAAGACGGTAAACAGCCATGTTTCAACATGGCTTTTGTAAATATGTATAATATAAAGGTAAAACAACTCTCGATAAGGTAGAGCGTATCTCAAAAGACAATTCTAAAGTATTCTGTTTCTATCACACTTCAATTTCCCGCAAAAAACTTATCCAATTGACATGAAGCTGAAGATCTCAGACTAAGTTTACCCACAACGACATGTTTCTGCTTTCATATTTGTCTGAGATCTCTACAGGTTCCTTCCCATTTTCATTTCAATGTGCAGACCATGTTTTACATTTCTTTATATAATATAGAGATGCTAAGTCAGCTGTTCATTACTGGATCCTTTATTTAGATCTTTCTGTTTATTTAATCTCTGATGTTTATCTTCAACTTCTTATTTAATACTTTTTTATTGCTTTGCCTTTTTGTGCACCTGTTTGCTAGTTCTAGGGTTTCGCCTTGTATTGTTGACTTTTCTCTAAATTAAAGAATTGGTGGAGTTCCGAGGCCTGCCTGACTGCCTGTGCCTGTTTCATACTTTTAAATCTTACGTATATGCATAGTAGCTGTTGTTAAATGAGGATCACTTTTGAGTTGGAATCCATAAGTTGCCAGAGTGGTTAGGTGGACGATTCAACAGTGAGAAAACTAAGCTTTAGTCTCCTTCTAGTTGGGTTTGGCATATGAATATTCGATATGCATTCTGCTCCTTATGAACCCGTTTCATTCCATTGATTAATAATTACACTTTGGGTGACATAGGTGAGGGAGTTTCACGATTCGGCTTTGTCAATTACTCCCCCTAAAGGAAAGATGGATAAAACAGAGTAGCAAAAGATACTTGTGAGGATGATCTATAGGATTATAACAACTCTGATACTGAGTGTGCTGTTAGCCTGTTAGTCATATGTGATACTTGATACATGACAATGTTTCTTCTCCTTTCTGCTGTTTAATTCATTCAATGTTGTCAAAGACGCACTTAAGCTCTGAAGTGAGGCTTACAACATGACTAGTGCTTCATCTCACTTAATGTGTGCTTCAATGTCGTCATTACGGCTATAAGACAATTGTTTTCTTGCAAATGAGCGTTTCTTGAAAAGTGAGACTAAACAATTGGTATTTCACTTTATCGTGAAAAGATTTCATTTTTTCCATACATATGTAGATCATGCTTATATTTGTTACTCTTGGATTAAACACACACACACACACACACACATATATATATATATAATTACGCCTTCTTTCGTTACAGCTCACTTTATCTTTGCTTTCTTAAAGCCCTAACGGACCTTAGAGCTCTTTTGAGCTTTTCACTTTTGATAACACTGGACTTAATTGAGGAAATAATCTTGGATTGTTTTTCTTTTGATGTAGATTTCTGCTTTAAATTCCACTATCTATCAGAATTAGTTGGACTGCTTGCAGTATATTAAGTTGCAGCCATCAATTTTGAGGGCAAATGATCATGCTTACTTGATCTAATGAAATTCTTGGATTCTGTTTGCTCAAAGAAAGATAAATATATTTGCAATGGGCATAAGCTACTTGTCAGTTTCAGCGTTCTGCACTATTCTGAGCTATGTGGGACTCCAGTTTTGGATGGGAATTTCAGTTGAGAAACTAAAATCAGATGGCCTCATTGGGGAGAGTATTATCAACTTTGGGAATGAAAACAGTGCATTAGAGAACCTCTTAGGTTCACAGACAACAATTGCTCTCGGAGGCAATTTTGCAGTCAACGTATTTATACTGCTGGTTTTGTTTCTTAAGGTACTTATTATTTGCAAAGTGTGATGAGTGGCTATGACTAATATTATTAGCATTGGCTGGGAAATTTCACATCATTAAGTTCTTGCTATTAAAGCTTCTGGTAGATCAGGAAATAGTGCTTGTTCTAATATAATGCAGTTAGTCTGGTATTCAGTATCTTCGATATTCCTGTGGATAATTCTTAATTTTTTGTTTTCCCATCCACAAGGGAAATTGTTTGCTCATGAGGGACATGGTTATGGTATGACATTGACCATATTAGATTTAGTTCTAGCACATAGTTTAGTTTTAGATAACACCTTTTTAAAAATGACGGAATCACACTTGTGAACATTTAAATGTAAAAGTATCCTAGACAAATAGGTTTCGTTCATCCTGGCATAATCATGCAGTCCTTACTTCTTATATGTGACCTCGTCACTTATCCCTCCTTTTTTCTCAATTAAAAAAAATAGGAAAAGTGACAAGGTCACCTGTAATGACTGCAAGTATGTGCCAGAATAAACCCTAACCATCTTATACAAACTGGCAGCTCTGGAGGTGAGGTGGAAAAAGTGGAGCATGGTAGTTGTCAGTTGATACTAAAAGGCTCAAACCAAATAGTATTTAAAGACAAGCTTCTGAAGGAGGAAGAACAACACCTAGATGTTCCATAAGTACTATTTGGAAGGGAATGATAAGTTGCATTGAGAAAGTAGCAAATGAAGTTCTAAGTTTGTCTAAAATTTCTAAGGGGTTGTTTGGTTCACTGGTAAGTTAATACAAAGATTATAATACAAGGATTGGTATTTATTATTCATAAATTATTTAGTGCATATGTTTTTTTGCTAGATGTTAGGATATTATTAAAAAATGAGATATACAATGTATAATTTAAAGCATGTGCTTGATCTTAAATTTCTTAAACTCTTGTTTCCAATTTTAACCTTAGAAATATCCTAAGGTATAAAGAAGTGCTTTGGGAAGAGGGCATTTTTTTCATTTGGTGTGCTTTATCTAAGTATAGATAATCATTGTATAGTTATGCCACATTGAATGTGATATAAGATAATACATTTTTTTGTATAAATAATACAAATATGAACTATCCTAAGTTTGAAATGGTAATCAAATGAGTATAAAACAGTACGAGCTTTATACATGGATTATTTTTCTTTATACTTGTGACCGAACATACCCTGCGACCTCAACCACAACAACCATGGCAGTGGAATAAGGAGGTGCAAAAGGTTACTAAAATAAAAAGATAGTAGTGTAACAAGTTACCAACAACAGAAGATGGAGAAGCTTTTGAAAGGTATAAGAGAACAAGGAATCTAAGAATGCTTTCAGAAGCTTTTCCACACAAAGTTGGCAGCAAACATTTACTTTCTTTAAGACGCTAACTTCCACAGCAGCTAAGAATTATCTCAGGTGATTAGTGAAGCTTGAGGGAAAGCCTTAGATAGATGAGTTCTACCGAAAGGGATGTGACAAGATTCCTAGTTGCCTATATGAACAAATAACCTTTGCACAACCAACTTATGTAGAAGATATTCCATATTCTATCCTAATAGATTTGTAATATCCATGTACTGAGTCATCAAATGACCACGTTAATAACTATATTAATACTAGTAATAGTCCAATTTATGATTATGAGGATCCTTATATGAATAATAATAACATGGGGAACCCAGAAAATTTTAAATTGCAACTGTATGATTAAAAAAAATGAAAATAAAGATGAGTTCTACAGAAAGTTGGATGCGGCAGGATTCCTAACTAAATGACCAAGGGTGTCGCCTAGTGGTCAATGAAATGAGAGAACTATGAGGTCTCACATTCAAATCTTAGCGTAGATAAAAACATTAGGTGATTTCTATCCATTTGTCTAAGCCTTGGTTTGCAGAGTTATGTGGTACCTGTTGGTGGTGGGAGGTAGCAGATATACCATGTAATTAATCGAGGTGTTCCTAAGAAGGCCCGGTTATCATGGTTATAAAAAAAAGAAGATTATTCCTAACTTAGTTTGAGGAGATAGTGTGATCAAACTGGGATGAAAATCTTCGGTTTTCTTTGTAGGATGGATGAGCTATTGTTCTAGGATTCTATTATTTATTCTTTGAGATGTAATTTGGACTCCTTATAAACTTTTCCTTGATTAATATTAGTTTTGATCTTAAACTGATCTAGTTGATTTTTGCCGAGATTATGAGAGAACAATTGAATGATTATTGTATAATATATTTGAGTTTTATCAAAATATATTAAATACTGGTTGAAGATGTGAAAAGGCAGTAAAGATATCACATCAAGTTGAAAATAGTATAGTGTTATCATATATTAAGAAAATGTTTGACTGTTTCTTTAAAGAAAAATCATTTGTGGGGACGGATGGTGGAGAAATTAGGTAAAAAGTTTCCTGATTACCCCCAAAAGGATACCCTTTTAGCCTTATTATTGATTTAACAAATTCTTTAATTTCTTGGACATTTCTTCATGTAATGGCTAGTATGTCTCTGAATATTGGTGTGAACGTTAAAAATAGGACTTCATCATGCTTCTAGTGAAAGTTCATGGGCAAATTAGGTACCCCTTGTGCACCTGAATCCTTTTCAAATATTATAGAGAACCTTTTACAACGCAAGTTCTTTTCACAACTTTCTGCAGACTATATTCTTTGGAGATTTGCACTCTTCAGAAATTCGAAAGCTGGCTGAGCGCCTTATCAATTATGTTATTTCCAAGGTAATATCCTAGTTTCATGAAAATGGTTATCTGGAACCTTGATAAGCTTTTTAGTTTGTTTGTTTGTTTCCTCTATTGTCATGATTCAAACTCTACACTTTGTGACGATGTTAAAGAAAGTTATGCAACATATAGTGTTGGCACTCGACATTTTTTCCATTTGATTTTACTTGTTAAGATCTTTTTATGACCACTTCTAATTGTTATATTGCTTGACATTGATAACTAAGCTGATATGTGATGTCGTCTTCTTCCTTCTTGGAGCAATGCTAGCCAAGTGAGTATGAGCAGGTGGAAAGAAACCAATAAAAAATGGGAAGAGAGAGGTTGCGAGGGCTCTCGTAGAAAACTAGTTCATTGCCAGTTTCTGGACAACTTGGTGAATGAAGTGAGCTTTAGCCTGGTTCAGATTATTAGCACCGCTGGATCCTTACTATGCAAAACCTCCATAGTTGATACACCAGGGTTCTTCTTGTCAATGAATTGAACTAAAGATAGCTCCACTGTGTAAATTTTTATAGGTCCATGATCTATAAGACTTGAGTAAGGAAGGGAGAACCTGCAAGAGGATAGGGTACTTATTTTTGTTTGGATTGGACTTGCTATGTAAATTTTAATACTATGGGGTCTTATAAGTTCAAGAGTTGAAGATATCAATTTGTGCTGATGATTTTTGTGTTTGCTGATTTATTTTTCATTTTATATTGGAAACTTTTGTTGTATTGGAATAATTATTCTATACGAGTCCACATCTGGTTCCGATACGAAATGCGTGCATGAATGTACAGAAAGGTTACAGGGTAACCATCCATATCACTGTTGCCAGATTGCAACATTTGAAATGCCAATAGCATGATATCGAAGGAAGAAATCTCCCAAGTTCAAAAATTTGATGCGTCTCGGTGATCCCTTAATCGTTAACCTTTGGTGGAATGGGAAGTTCACTTGAAATTTGAAATAATAATGTGTCTTTCTCTCCAGGAAAAATGCAAGATTGGGAATAAATGGGTCTGAATCCAAACACGTGGTAGCATTTACGTTATTTACATGCCCTAAATCCCCAGCATCTACTGATTTTACCATTTCTTCAACCTCGTCTTCCATCTTTCTTGCTTTCATTATCCCATCATCACTACCATACAGTCCAAAAACATGCATCCCAAAACATTCTTTCCCTTAATCCCTATCTGCTATCTACAGACCTAGCATAGTTTCAATAAAATGGTTGCTAGAGCATAGGGGCATATGGATATGGATGTGTCAGTGCTAGATCTCATAGAGTTTTTCAAACTTTTGACATTATTAGATTGGATATGTCTTGCTATCATATTCTTTCACTGAGCGATTGCAGTCGTTCTGAATCACTTTGGCAATGATCTAGAGCATATCAAACTCCGTGCTTGAGACTTTTAGCTCCATGTTTATCATTTGCTAAATTTGAAGTCTACATTCATGTTGCCTCTATGCGTGTAAACTTTACACTAATATGGTCAATGAAGTCATTATCGCATTCATGGTCAGTTATATTGGAAGTGTTTAAGCATTTCTGTCCACTGATAACTACTTCCAGGGGACTTTTCTTCTGTTGGTAGTTCCACCTACGCTGTATCAAGCAGGCCTGTGGTCAATGTGGCTAGCTGTACTTTGCTTTTTAAAGGTATCCACTGTTGTGTATTCTAAGCTATTGATCTTGGGCTTTTAAGTGTCTTAACCTTAGATAAAATCTACATATATACAGATGTTTCAAGCTTTAGCTAGGGATCGACTTGAACGATTGAATGCTTCTCCTTCAGCTTCTTCCTGCTCATACTTCCGTGTGTATTCTGCCTTATTGCTGGTTTTCTCATCCAACTTACTCTGGTACTTCCTAGACATACTTCTGTTTGTTGTTCATTACATGATAGAAGAGGTTATTTTTATTTGAAGACTGTATCTAAGGATGTAGAAGGTATTGTATGTTTCTTGGTTTTTAATATCTTTGAATTATTGCTGTGTTAGCAGCAATTGTATCTCCACAGATACAGGTCTGAAACATTAATCCCTAATACTGTTTTATGCTTTGGGGAAATTTCATGGCATGAGGTCTGCCCTTTCATGGGTGTTACCTGTGTTTTTGGAACGTCTAAGCGGGAAAAAGCGACAAGGGTCTGGTTTGCTTAAATAGTGAAGTGAGAAGCCAAGCGCTAGCTTCATTGAATTGAAGCACAATTTTTGGAAAAAATTCAAAAATAGCATTGCACAAATAAATAAAATTACTAACCAAACAAAAACTTATAATAAAAGTAATATCTGTTAAGAAATCCTGGCTACTGAACTTTAATAGGAGGAACGAGATCAAAACCGAAGTTCCTTAGAGCCTTAATTCAATCTGAAAGTGAAACAACTAACAAAAGAGAGAGCTAAGTTTATTTTTAAATAAACTGATTATTACTGCTAAATAAACTGAAATGTATTTAATAAACTGATTTTGTACTACTAAACCAACTGAAAAAAGTATTCTTTTATGGTTCAACTGAAACAAGTATTTATTTAAATGATGTCTAAAACTTATTCAAATAAACAGATTTTTTACACGTCAACTAACTGAAAAGAGTATTTATGCAAATATTATTATTTTATTAAAAAAATATTAAATAAACTGTTTTTTTTTTAAATCTTTACTTCGCTTCATGCTTTAAGCAATACAGCATTTGCTTCATGCTTTAAGCAAGAGCTTGCTCATTAAGTGGTTATGGAGATACATAAAAGAAGGTGCACTCTAAAAGGAGGTGGCTGTGGAAAAACAGGGGGCACTCAATCCATGGTGCACAATATAGTCACAGAACTTTATGGGCTAGGAACATGGAGAACAATCAGATCTTTGTGGCCTTCAATGGAAGGGAATATCACTCTAAAAGCTGGCAGAGGCAATAAGATCAGATTTTGGAGAGAAACATGGATTGATCAGAACACCTTATGTGAGGTCTTCCCAGATTTGTTCTCAATTTGCGGCAACCCTGATACTAAAATAGAAGAATGTTAGTCAACTCTGGGGTGGAATCTCTCTTTTAGAAGGCATTTAAATGATTGGGAGGTGGAGAAGTGCCATCTCTGCAGGAAATGCTGGGAAGACATAACATCATAACAGGTGCATCTGATAGGGTCTTTTGGAGACACTAAAGATGGGAACTTCAGAGTGAATGACGCATACAAGAGGGAGATTCAAGGTTGGGGTGGTTGCAGATTCTAAAATTGGAACAATATTTGGAAAGGTCTGACCCCAACCAAAGTGAACTGCTTCACCTGGTTAGTAGTCAGAAGGGCTTGCTTAACCCAGGAAGTACTGCAGAGGAAGGGGATGCATTTGGTTCCAAGGTGCTTCTTCTGTAATTTAACAGGAGAAACCAACAAGCATTTGTTCTTGCACTGCAAGTTCACTGCTCAATTATGGGAACTGTTTTTTAACATAATCAGTTACAATTGGACAATGTGAGAACATACCTCTGACTTACTAAGCTGTTGGACTTGAGAGGGGGGAGCAACACTCGGAAAAGATGGTGGAAGTTGATACCCTCATGCATATGGTGGTCTGTATGGATGGAAAGAAATGGGAGGTGTTTTTGAAATACAGAACTTATTCCATTCACAAGGTTAAATGGAAATGTTTAGTTACATTTAGGTACATTACTTTTTTGGTGTAAACAACTTTGTATAGATGATATAGATCAAATTATAGAGCTAATAGGTATCTTGTAGTCTGGTTCATTATGGTTGTAATTTCCTTTTGGAGGTGGCCAACATCTCCTTAATGCTGAAGAATCCAAATTACCAGTTCTTAAAAAAAAAAAAAAAACAGAGAGATGGTCAATCCAAACAGAAGATTATTGTTATTGTATATGTTAGAGTCTACCCCAAAATTACAAAAACTTTTTGATGGCATGGAGCCATAAAATTCATACAGATTGTTTAAAATAGATTCATTGATGCTAAATATTGAAGAAGATTTAAATGACATTGAAGTTAGTTTCAGATATCATAAAGAATACAGCCCAGGCGTTCATTGACGGATATCATCTACAAGGAATTATATTTATGAAAATAATTAGTCTTGCACCCCATTAAACCTCGTCTGGTAATTATTTAATAAAGATTTTTCTACTAGTCAATTATGTGGAATTGTAAAACAGGAAAAGGGTGATCAAGTTCTGGATTTTCCGAAGAATGGTATCTCTCAGAATAGAGCTAAGCATCAAAGTATTATATAAGTCTCTCAAAAAAGACGCTGATGCGAAGAAATTTTGAGTATCCACGCATTGGAAACCAATCTGGAGACCAATCTACCAGAAAAAATCATCTGTTTCAGCTTGATCACCGGAAATAGTTCTTGCATAACTCAGGACAATCTCAATAGGAGTTTTTCAAATAGCTAACAGATGTTGCTTGTGTGTGCAGCCTTCATTGCACTGTTATGGCTGACTCTTTATTACTTTTTGGACTGTCTTGGACCACGCCAAATTCAGTGAGGGAGGCTTTTATGTGTTGGAGTTCTTGGAAAAAGATCTGGTCTTCGGTTCCTGCCTGTATATGGACAGAGAGGAACAAAAGATAGTTGATGACATCCCAACTCCCATTCCTACTCTTTAGACTATCTGCTTGGTTAGCATTTTTATTTGGGTCAACCACGATAATAGGTCATTTGGTTAAACACGAAGCTATCATGGAAAATATAAGATAGCTGAGAAGTTTATCTTTTGATAAACAGGGGATAACTTGGAGGAATAAACAGGGGATAACTTGGAGGCCATTGAGTCACTCTGATTAAGCTGTTGGAACTATTGAATACCGACAAAGGAAATTACATCACTTTCAGTATCGCCTTAAAAAGATAGAAAATCAAAAGAAGATGATGACATGGAATTCAAATTATTTTGTAAAAGGACGTGTTTAAAAGAAGATTCTAAATCAAGAATTCATCCGTGACATAAGGAAGAGGCCGAAGAGACTCACTATTAAAAGAAGAAACCTCATTTTAGAATCTAGTCTTATCATGAAAGCTGAGAAAATGAAATAGACATCAAAGGAAGAAATGCCTTACAAGAGTAAAGCAGGAATCTTGTCGCAAGAAAAAGAATAGTTGTGCTAGAATTCTCCATTAGAAAAAGTGAGTAATCTTGTTCTTATGTTACGATAGAGAATGAAGGAGAACATAATTCGAGCTACGTGTATAAGTATTGTGTGTATCCCTTCTCTAATATGTTCTAAATAGTTAGTGTACTACTTAAGACACGGTGGATAGAAAACCAATTTCTTGTTTGTCTTACTATTATTCATTCTTGATTCAATTGTATCACCTTAAAGTCCTACTCAGTGTCCCATTAGTATCTGACATTTCCTTGAGACTGGCCACTATGCTTTAATTTGATCCTTTAAATCCAAAAGAGTGAGAACAGTAAGACAAGTTGAAGATTGGCGAGGCACAAGTTGTGGATTCAATAAAGTTGCATACATGTTACAGGAAGCGAAGTTGCAGGAAAAGGTAAATAAGTTAACTCTAGAAATCTCTAATAGTGTGACAAATAGAAATTATTTCCTAGATTCATACTTCTCAAGGAACTATAACCTTGTAAAATAATTAATATGATCCAATTGGAAGCGAGACAGGCAACATGTTAGATACAATTATGAGCTTAGAACTAAATAATTTAGACATATCAATTGAATATATAGCTTGTGTTTTGGGAGACTAAATGGATGGGTACTCTAAAGCGCGGGATATGGATGGGTATAAGTTGTGGTTCTCATGAGTCGTGAGGAATAGGAATGAGGTAGATATCTTAGTTGATGAAGAGCTTAGGGAGCAGGCGGTAGAGGTTAGGAGGGTTAACGATAGGATGATGTTGATTAAGTTAGTCATGGAGGGTCTACTGTGCACTTTATTAGTGCAAATGCACCACAAGTGGGATTGGATGTGGAGGTGAATAAGTGCTTTTGGAAGGCTTTGGATGAGGTGATGAGAAGTGTGTCAATCACCGAGAACCTTTTCTTAGGGAGTGATTTCAGTGGGCACATCGGTCATCACCGAGGGACAATGATGATGTGTAGAGAGGCTTTGGCTTTGGCTTTGGCTTTGGCTTTGGGGAGAGGAACGAAGAAGGAGCTTCACATAGAATTTTGCTAGAGTCTTTGGGTTGATGGTAGGGAATTTAAGCTTTCCTAAGAAAGAGGAACACTTGTTTACTTTTCGTAGTTCAGTCCACGGCCAATCAGAGTAGTCAGTGTGCCTGCTCTGTCCTTCTTTGATGAAATGGATGCTGTAGGAGAGGTTGGGAAGGAGGGACTTCATGGCCAAGAAACAGAAAGAATTTTTTGCTCTTTTAGAAAAGGGGATAGAGGTCTTGCAAAGATTGTAAGGTTATCTGAGGTAAGAATCTTTGTACTCAACATAGATGTTCGGTGATGGATTTAGAGATCAAAAAGATAAGAGGAAAAAGAGGGTGGTTGATGAACGGCCTGGGATCAAATGGAGTAGCTTGACTATGGCTAAGGCTTTGGAGATGGGGAAGAAGTTGATAGATAGAGGGGCTTGGAAGAGTAGTGGGCCTACAGACAGTATGTGGGATAAACTGCTAGTTGAATTAGGGAAATGGCTAGAGAGGTGTTGGGTGTCTCAAAAGGTCGACCTGGCGAGCGTCGATGGGATTGGTGATGAATAAAGAAGTGCAAGTAAAAGGTAGAGGCAAAGAAATGGGCTTATACGAAGTTGGTGGAAAGTACGATCGAGGAGGAGAAACTGAAGAATAAGGAGAATTATAAGGTGACTAGGATAGAGGCTAAATTAGCGGTTACAACAGCTAAAACAATAACTTTCCAAAGCTTGTACGCAGAGTTAGAGGGTAAAGGCGGGGAGGACAACGGGGAAGGGAAAAGAAAGGAAAGCACTGATATGAGGTTATATATGCTAGTCAAGGCTAGGGAGCGGAGGGCATGCGATTTGGACCAAATGAAGTGCATCAAGGATGAAGACAATAAAATTTTGGTGGAGGAGGTTCTCATTAAGATGAGATGGCAGTCATGCTTTCATACACCCTTGAACGAAGCAGGTTACAAAGGAGGTGGGGGACTTAAAACGCTCAGATAGGCTTTGCGATTATGGTTATTGTTGGTGTATTAGGGTTGAGGAGGTTAAAAGCACTATTTGTAGGATACATAGGGGTAGAGCGACTGGGCCAGATGAGATTCCAGTGGTTTTTTGAAAGAGCAAAGGTGGGACAGACATGGAGTGGCCGACTGAGCTGTTTAATGTCATTTTCAAGATCGCGAAGATGCTTAAAGTCTGGAGGTAGAGTATAATGATTCCATTGTATAAGAACAAGGGTGATATTCATAATTGTAACAACTATAGGGGTATCAAGTTGTTGAGTCATACTATAATGGTTTGGAAAAGGGTGATGGAGTTGAGGTTGAGGGAGGAACGTGGCTATTTTTTAGAGTAAATTCGGATTCATGCCAAGTCGTTCAACTACAAAAACCATTCGTCTCGTAAGGAGACTAGTCGAGCAGTATAGGGAGAGGAAGAAGAACTTGCATATAGTGTTCATCAATCTAGAAAGGCTTACGATAGAGTCCGTAGAGAGGTTCTATGGGATGCTCGGAGGCTAGAGGTTTCTCAGTGGCATATAGGTCAATAAATGATATTATAATGAACTAAGACTCGGGTGAGAATTGTGGGAGGTGATCGGAGCGATCCTTTGTTCTGATGGGATTGCATTAGGGATCAACTCTCAGTTCGTTCCTATTTGCCTGGGTGATGGACGTGTTGACGTGGCAGATTCAGGTGAGGTTCCATGGTGTATGTCATTTGCAGATAACGTAGTTTTAATTGACAAGACTCGCGTAAGAGTTAATCGAAGTTGAAGGTTTGGAGACTAGACCCTAGGGTCTAAAGAGTTAAGGTTGAGTAGGACCAAGACGGAATATTTGGAGTGTAAGTTCAGCAAGGGACAAATGTGGGTGTTGACGTAGTGTTGAAGCTCGATACGCAAGTCATTTAGAAGAGAGATAGTTTTAGGTATCTTGGATTGATAATCCAAGGAAATGGTGAAATTGATGAGGATGTGACTTACCGTATTGGTGTAGGGTGGATGAAATGGAGGCTTGCTTTCAAAATTTTATGTGATAAGATGGTGCCTCCTCGATTTAAAGGGAAGTTTTACCAAGTGGTGGTTAGACTAGTTATGTTGTATGGGATGAAGTGTTGGCTAGTCGAGAACTTTTATCATTCAAAGTATGAAGATGAAGGAGATGAGGATACCGCGATGGATGTGTGAGTTTACTATGAGTGATAGGATTAGGAATGAGGTTATCTGAGACAAAGTGGGAGTGGTTTCAAAGTGGAGGACAAGATGTGAAAGCAAGGTTGAGATGGTTTGGGCATATGATAATGAGGTGCCCGAATGCCCCTATGCAGAGGTGCGAGAGGTTGACTATGAATGGATTTAGGTGTGATAAAGATAAAGCAAAGAAATACTAAAGGGGGCTGCTTAGACATGACATTGAGTAGTTATAACTTATTTAGGACATGACCCTTGATTGGAAGGTGTGGATATCGTGAATTAAGGTAGAGAAGTAGTAGGTAGGAATGTGTCTCTATTATTAGGTAGGTGTCTTTTGTCTTGTTATCCATTTTAGTTGTGGTTGTGTTTGCTTGTGATGTCTTGGTCTGGTGTTTTGCTTCTGTTGTTGTGTTGTATAGGTCGAGTGTAGTACTACTTTGTGGTAGGCTTATTTTTGCCATTAGCTATTGTTTGTTTCTACCTATTGTTTCTTGTTTTTATTTTAGGTCCTTCTCTAGAATGTTTTTGTCTTGAGCCAGGAGTTTTTTGGAAACAATTTCTCTATCTCACCTCAGAGGCAGCAGTACGGACTACGCACCCTTTACCCTCCCCAGACCCCACTTTGTGGGATGCATTAGGTCTGTTGTTGTTGTTGTATTTGGATATATTAAAGAGTGATGAAAAGAGGAGTAATTATGGCTAGAACAACCAATAACAAAGAATTAGAATTAGAAAATCAATCTAAGCGACTACTACTTTCTAATTTTAGAACGTTCTTCTTATGGTTATCATTAAGGCTGTTGGAACTAGCACAATTGTTTAACACTTGAAGAATAAATCCACAAAAAAATCATTGGTATCGGACCAGGAATTACAGCCAGTGTGTATAAATAATAATGGGTACCCATTTTCAGCATGGAGAGTTAAGCCTTGTGGTATTGTCACCCTAAGCCGATCAATGAAGTCTGGATTTTCTACACTCTAGCCCCTAAGAGAATCCATTTTCCTCTTTGCTTTCCCTTTCAAAACTTTCATTCCTTGGTGCTAGAGTTGGAGTTGGTTGTGTCTTGCATCTTTGGACATCTCTTAGGAGCCTTTTCTGCTCGTTTAGAGTTTGGAGCATATATTATAAAAGTTTAGGTGAATGAGTTAATTATGGAACAACCTTTTTTTCGATAACCTTACCTTAATAAAAAAAAGATCCCTTTTTTTGATAGCCGAGAAATTCTCGAGAATCGACGATACACGGTTTGCAACTTGGTGGGTAGTGGGCCCGCTACTCTACTGCTGTCTTAAATACCAGGCTTCTATCTGCGGCTGAGCTCAAACACGTGACATGTGTCTAACCCACACATAGTTGCACTCTTATTACAAGACCAGAAGCCCTGGGATGTGGTCCACAAGGGTCTCTTTTAGAAATCATAAGAGGTATTTACTTAAACAATATTGATGCTTGATGTTTGTCTCTGTGTACTCGAACCAGATTTTAAGTTTCTTTTGGTGGATAACATATGAAGTACTTTAAGCACATTATCTGGTCTTTCTAAGACTTCTCTAACTACGCTTTTCGTTGTGTCTTTCCAGGATGAGGGTGTGCCTGATTGTATACAGAACAATAAGTTCAACCCTGTTTTTATTATTGTTCTTTGAACCACTTAGCATAGGATTTGAGACGCTTCAGGTACTTTACGTTAGAAGGGTGTTGCTTCTATTTTCTTTGACACATGCTTTTGAATTTTTTTTGACCTTTCCAAAAACATATTGATGATTGCATTTTATATGCCAATCCTCCTCTACAGGCTATTCTTGTTCATGGATTCCAGTTGCTCGACTTATATATCCATGACTCGGCAAATGATATTTCAAATAGCAGAATATCCAAGCTCTTTGACATATCTGCTGCAGGTAAGTTTTATGCTGGTAACTTTTGTTTTAGGTGGTCTGCTTGATTAATTAACGAGCTTATGGTGACCAATTGGAGATTCTCTGTGCCTTACTGAACTGGATTTTGTGATCAATTTTCTGCATTTGAGATTTTTGTTTGATTTATCGACCCTTTATTGAAACGTTCTCGCTAGCGGTGTGATCTTTTCCTTGATGCTCCTTCTTGAACGCCTTATTCTTTTCCATTAATAGTGAGATATTCTGCTTATATGACTTTACAAAGTTACTTTATTTAAGAAGTCATCTTTCTCTTTGAAGTTTCTAATCAAATTCTCTCTAATCATAGCTAATGAAGGATATACGTGCATGTAGAAAAGATATTAAGGATATATATGTGCATCCTTTATTAATTCTGAGCTTGTCTGGATGTATATCAAGTTGAAAGGATGTGGAAGAAGTTTCCATTCTGGTTCTGTTCTGTGGGTGGTTTCATGTGAAGTCTGTGGTAAAAAAACACTTCTTAATCGTCTTCCCTGTATCCCGTTCATGCAGGAATGAAGTAAATAGGATATTTACTCAAATAAGAAATAATGATTCTCTTTATGTCTTCAACCATCTCCGACCGCATCTTATTCCTAAAAACCTTCTACAGGCTCATTTGGGGAATGGAAAGGCATTCTTATTCGGAATATGGGTTTTCTTCTGGACATGATGACTCTGTTGATGGCCCTCGCTCATTATGTGCACATTTGGTGGCTTCATGGCATGGCATTTCACATTGTGGATGCAGTTCTTTTCCTAAATATCCGTGTAAATATTTATCTGTATGAATTAATGTATCTCATAATTTTTCTCCTACCTCTGTTGCCCTCTTCTATCTAATGTTTAGTGTGTCCATGCACTGTTATAAAATTTGTTCATTTTGAACAGGCTTTATTGAGTGCAATTGTAAAACGTGTCAAAGGGTTTATTAAACTGAGAATAGCATTGGGAACTCTTCATGGTGCACTCCCTGATGCAACTTTGGATGAGCTACAAACTTACGATGATGAATGCGCTATTTGCAGGGTATGGTACCTCTCTCCCTCTTTCTAGCTTCCTTATTCTTTTTCCATTGTCATTTTCATTTTATTCTTTTTTGCTTTGAATATATAAACCTTTGATATGCTGGAAAATGACAGGAACCAATGGCAAAGGCGAAAAAACTATCTTGTAATCATCTTTTCCATCTTGCATGCCTGAGATCTTGGTACAACTTATTCATTGCTTGAAATATTTACTGGGTAGTGTGAATTGCAATCTCAGGATTCATATGCAAGTTGCAAAATGATTACAGGTTGGATCAAGGTTTAACTGAAAATTATTCATGTCCCACTTGCCGGAAGCCATTGTTTATAGGAAGAAGCGAGAATGAGGTAAATCCTCAGACTGCAGATGTTCGGGGTGATGAGCTGCTTGCTCGTGA
The DNA here is from genome assembly GCA_039654485.1 of Withania somnifera. Lineage (NCBI taxonomy): Eukaryota > Viridiplantae > Streptophyta > Magnoliopsida > Solanales > Solanaceae > Withania > Withania somnifera. The sequence goes on from JBDJHY010000097.1 coordinate 2,665,223, forward strand.
GATTAGTATGGGACTTGATCAGTTGAATCTTCCTGGTCATGCACTTCAAAATGAAGCTTCTCGCTATCAAATGCACAATCCTCTTGAAAGTAGTGGTTGGAGGTCTGTTATCTTGTACCATAGTTGCTGATTACTTATTAACCATATGCCAGTATTAGTCTCAGCCAAAACCAGCATCTGCTGCAGATTTGAATATTGTGCCTGTTACTGCACTATCTTATACTTATAGAAATTGTGAAATGTGAAGAGGATAACTGACATAGAGAAAATATTTGATAAGAGTGGCAAGAGAAGTCATTTGATAAGAATTGAATTCATATAATGTGAGATAATAAGTATTTATGAAGTATCCTTCAGAAGTGTGAGAGGAGGTGGTGATAATTGATTTAGAGGATTTTCCTTGAACTGCGTGATTACTTTAAAGATTTGCTTTGAGCCTTTACTTTTTTACCTTAGTTATGATGAGCTAGCCAATAATATGCAAGATGAGATCCCATAGGACAAAGCTATTTTACAAATTATATTATCAATTGAAGAAATTAGTGAGAGCTGAACAAAATCTTGTGCTTTGGAGAAGCACCTCAGGGAGATAGTGTTTTAGGATAAGTAGAAATAAACTAAAATACGTAACTCCAAAACTAATCACCTTATAAACAACGAGTCTATATTATGATGAACTGGCGCGTAACTAATGACCTCAGCATTCCTGGAAATTGATACGATAGATGAAATGTAACAAATATAATTAAAATGACTTGACATGGAGGAGTGCTATGCGACGTATCAACTAGATTGGTAGGTAATTTCTATCGAAAGGTTGTGAGACTAGCAAGGTTGTATGCAAGTCTACGGAGCCTCTATGACTAACCTGTCCACTGTGAGTTTAAAAAAATGCGCAGATGGTGTAATCATAGATCAAAAGTAAATACATTCAGAAGATAGTTAAAGGAGCAGCACAGATGGTGGATAAAATAGAGAAG
>JBDJHY010000097.1:2722931-2735272 GCA_039654485.1 Withania somnifera
AACGAATACGGGGGTAGCCGCGAAGACAAGTTTTTTTTTAGTTGGATTTTTACTCTTTTGTTATCAGATCTGTCTATAAGCTATGATGCACTTAAACCTGGTTTATGTTAGTCTCTTAGCCCTTCACGGCATGTTGTGGTGCTTTGTTTGAAGTGTATTGGTTCCTTTTAGTCACCTAGGAAAGGGAATTGTGAGTTCAAAGTTGATTTTGTTACTTGCGCATGATATTTAAAACCCTTTTTCTCAGGTTCTTAAGTTTAGACTACCATCTTCTTGCTTCCGAGACTGTGACTTTTCTTAGGGCTATTCACAGCCAGTCCCTTGTTTGTTTTTCTCTGTTTAACTTGATGTTTATTTAAAGTAACACTACTTGGACTTAAATGACTTTTTATCTTCGGTTGAAACTTGAAACTGAAAGACTGGTCTTATGAGTCTTCTTGGTTCATGTACAGGAAAACATATTGAAGAAACACGAAATCAACAACCTGAAAGTATTGTTGAAGTTTCACCTACTGATGCACTTGATATTGTACTCGATCCTTAACACCCAGGCCGTGTTCGAGGGTTAGGCATGGGTGTAGTTCCAACTATGTCATTCAACAGAGATCTAAGATCGTGATGATATGGGTTCATCTAGCAATAGTGCTCCAACTACAGAGTGGCAGTAAGAGGTGACAAGTATGAAATCACGATTAAATGCGCTACTTAGCTTATATCAAAGGAATATCCCTAAACAGTTTTTTCACTTATTTTCGCCTCCTCCACAGGTAATGACACAATAGAGTTTTTTGTGTCTGTTTCTATTATTAGACAAATAACATACTGCTGAAATTATTGCAAGTTGTCTCTACAGTAGACACACATCCACTTTCACCCCAAAATTTTGGAGGAACAGCTACCTAATTGAGTGGAAAATATCATTAATAGGATTAAGCAATTTAAAGAATGAATATTTAGTGTTGATGCAATAGCATTGATTTCTCTGTTCGGTTTTGGCTGTTTCTGTTGAAATGTTTGTGGAATGTTTGTGGAACTTTTGTCATGAAGCAGATATTTAGTGTTTTGAGGGTGGTTGTTGAATGGTAAGGTGAGAATAGTTAGTCTCTGTTTCTTTTGCATTTTGCCTTCAGTGTGACGCCCTTTCTCTTTTCTAATAGGTTTGACAATCTGTTAAAAGTTCTTGTGTTCTTGCTTGTTATTTAATCTTGTCCCTTTTGCTTTGAACTTGCATTTCTTTTTCTATGCACATCTCTTAGTCTCTTGTTTTGCTTTTCTGATGAATTTTGAACTCAAGACTCTTTTCCTTTCCTTCTCCCAGTGTTTTGCCTGTATCTAGTTTGCTGAGTTTGTTACTATTCCTTCACTTACTTTGTGTTATTCACTGACAATACTCTTAAAATTTGAGCTGCTATTGATCACTTGACGATCTTCGCGTTAATAGCATAACTTAGACATCCAACAACTATCATATGATTTAGTAAAGGCATTTGATTTATCTTTATTTGTATTAATTAAATACTAACTGATTGTATTCTTTTTCTTTTTGGGGCATCAAACATAGGATTTCGTGCTCAGTCACCAATTGGAAGTAACAGTGGAAGTAACAATGAGGGTGGACCGAGTGTCAGTTAGGAACCTATTTAAAATAAATTTTGAATTTTCTCGTTCAGTACTTTGGAATTTTAGTGTGTTATTTTGTAGTGTTGAATAACACTTTATGTAAATTTTGGAATATTTTTATATCATGAATATTTTTCTTATTTGATTCTTGTGTTGGAATATTTTTATATCATGAATATTTGATTCTTATGTTATATTAAAATATATAAGGTGCAACAAAAATTTGCAGAACAAATTACGGCAGTTCTAAATACAGTTCCTATAGCAATTACGGCAGTTATAAACTGTCGAATATTAATATTAGTTCGGCTTTATTTTCAATTATGTGGTTATAAACTGCCACTATGCATAAACAAAGTCGCAAATCAACAATGAATGTTACGGTGGTATTAGCGTGTCAATTGCGGAGGTTTTATTAAAACTGCCGTAATAAGTTTGTGGCAGATGAAATTACGGCATTTTTTCTGTCTTGTCAGTTTTGAAATTTTTGGTAGTGCAACTTGATGGTTTCATAAACCCATAAACTAGCATATACTACTAGTAAAGAAAAACTCAATGTCCATCATATCAAATATACTCCAAAGTATTTTGTGAATTTGACATAATATGAGAATTTTGTTGAATTTCATATACTGTACATCCAAATTAAATTATACACTAAGTATAATTTTAACCTCCTCACATTTTAACTGTTGTTTTCATGATGTCGAGACTATTTTTAAGTAGTGAGTCTAAAACTTACATACCTTACAATGTTGAGCATGATTCAACACATAGCTTCTAAATAGTATATCAAGTAATTCCATTTATGAGAACAAAATTGTCACGACCTGCAAACTGGGTTATGATGGCGTTTATACCTTACGTGTAGACAAGCCTTATCCTGACCCAGAGCAAATAGTGGTCGGCCAGTAATGAGAACCCAAAACAAAGGTAAAAGGAGAAGAAGAGAAGGAAAGCATAAAAGAGATGTCAAATATAAATCCCATCAGGAAATAACTCTCAAACCAGGTGTCATGGCTGTAGAGCATCTAAATACATGAATACAAAATACAACCCCGAGCAGGGCAACCTACGAGAACTGGCTATCCAATACATGACTAGGATAACTCTAACACTGATAGGAAAACCGGTCGGCAAGGACACCAGCTGCTTACCAAATCTCTAGAAAGTACCAACTACTACTCTCGATCATGTCCGCCGATAAAACTCATACTAGTACCTAAATTAGGAAAAGATGTAGAAGTGTAGCATAAGTACCAAAACAACAGGTACCCATTAGGCATCATAGGCCGACCGAGCGTTAGTAAGTATAGATAAGATAAAATATAATCAATTAGCAAATAAGACAGTAATACATAATGTACGACAAGGAGGCAATGACAATAATAGCTGATGCGTACAGTGCAGAGTCAGTCGTCAGTGTGTGCAGTGTCCACTAACAAGCTGAAGGACAAGCTGAAGGAAAGTCACTAGCCAAATACTACACAAAAGACCTGGCCAAGAGCGAATCATGACCCAGCACGACACGTACTTAGAGCTCAATCATAACAAGCGAAAGGAAGGTCCAATAATAAAATACAAAACCAATAACAAGCTAGGCTAACAGCAAATACAGTAAGTATACGAAAAGTATCTATAAGAGTCAGAAAAGAGCAAATAAAGTTTACTAGCAAACAAACCCGATTGTCATCCCATACTACTGGGTACAATCAGGGAACCAATAACCCAACTAGTACTTCCCCCGTAAGTTTCGAAGGGTACAATCAATGTGTAAGAATGCAAAACAAAAGGGGTACTAGAATAGTAAATAAGTGCTCTTGCGCACCTTCCCCGGTACATGACTCAGCCAGGAGCGGACCCACGGAAGCTATCCCTTATACTTCCCAAACCTCCCCTAGTATACCCTTCCCCCGACCGCGCAACATACCCCAGGCATGGCAACCCAGGTCGGAAGGTCCGTAGAGGGATCTAATCCCACATACAAAATCCCTGTAAAAAGGCATCCTATACTGAAATCTTCAGGGCCAAGAGGCCAAAAATCGGGCTCAGCCCGTATAACATATCTCAGTAGAAAGTCAAGTATAGACATACCGACAAAATTTACCGTTCCAAAAGATCCAACTACCGCCCTGTAGGCAACCCCAGAAATCACAATGGATATGAGAAAATAGCCTCTGATAGTATGGTAAAATAGCTCCATACTGCTCATAAACACAGTCATGGAAGATATAAGTATACATGAAACCAATTTTCAGTTATTATCCTGTCAAAATCAAGTTGTCATATAAATATTCAATGCATGATCGCAATACAAATAAAGGTCAGGTTAGTCTAAGACTGCAACCTAAGAACCCTAGAATAACTGACAGACCCCAACTCGAAAGGGTACAATCCATCCCTAGCCTTAATCCTGGTCCCGAGCCTCGAGCACTTGCATCCCAGATGCTACAGATGTCCCAAGGGCCCACGTCAAGGGCCAAGTACATACCCTACTAGGAAGAAGAACACAGAGCTAGCAAACCTTATTCTAACAGATTCACCCCATGCTCATACCGAACTAGAGAACACTATCATCAAACGGGCCACTAACCCAACAACGGGAAAGTAACTGAATATCCAAGACCGAAAGGACCAACCCTATTATAATAACATTCAACAGTATAAGTAGAGCACAACAAAGTAGCCTGCCTAGATCGGCTCTAAAGCCACCAACCTAAATCGGGAGATAGCGACTAATCTCTAATCACTAGTTTAATTCCCTCTCAAACTCACTACAGTCCAAAATTCTCATGTGAAATACGCATCAAAGGTGTTACTCCTACCCTAGCCACACTATAGTCCAGAGTTGGCGTGAGACAGGCGGGTAGGGAAGTATAGCCCTGGGGTAAGTAGTTAAGCTATAATCCAGCTGAGAGGCTATAGCCTGAAAGAATAAACATATCGGGGTCCGAATAATTATTCCAGCCCCGCACTGGAGCTTTGTCATATATATACTATATTTATACCCAATCTGAAGAAAGTAAACTGTAGCCTACTTGAAATCCAGCAATATCCTCAAAAAACGTGCTTCAAATATCCAAAATAACATATAAAACTCGGAATCAAGCGAGGCAAGCAAAAACACAACCCACAAGTCAATACGAGTAAAACAAGATCTGTATTGCTATATAATTAGCGGGGTCAAAATCCCGGCTAAAATTGGGTCTGTAAATCCTAACAATATGAAAACTGAGAATATTTATACCTACGCATAGAGAACAATTGGTACGTTGTACGATACAAAATAAAACTAAATTTAACGGTAGAATCGAAAGTTATAAGGCCTGAAAGTTTATATTCAATAGAAAACTTTATAATAAAAGAGAGAATAAAAAATTACCTGATAAAAATTAAGTGTAGAAGAACGGAAACACATTTTCCTATGGATCAAAACTTACGCAGAACCCTTTCTTTCCTCTTTTTTGTTCTTTTTCTTTTCTTTTCTTTTCATTTTCCTTCTACTCGTTCTTTATCTGCTCTTAATCAAATGAAGCAACTTTGCTTCTTTTAATATTCCTTAACCGCCAAACATAAGCATATATATAATATATAATATTAAAATAAAATATATTCAGGTATCGCATAGACTCGTTATAAAATAATTATAACCTTTTAAATAAACCAAAATTAATAAAATAATATTTATTATAAAATCTACTTTTTGAAATAATAAAATTTCCAATATAATTAGACTCGTTATCTCCGTTTAAAATATTAATATCTTTATAATTTCTTATAAAATAATAAATGTGGAACTACATTATTCGAGAAATGATGTCATAATTATCGGCAATACCTCATAAGGACTTAAAAATATGTATTTTATTTTTACTAAAGCAAAGCGTAATTATTATATAAAATAAACGCAACCCAATTATTATCCCGTTAAACTAAATAACATGCAACCGAAAGCCCCGGGATTCGAACCAAGAATCTTTCTAGACTAAAGTCCCCGTTCCGGAGCTAACGGAATCGTCAGATTTAAATCTCGAACATGTTCTTGAGGAATTACTCTAGAATTACCCAATCTCAAATTCAAAACTCTGGAGAAAAAAAATCACAAAAATAACTCGAAGAATTATTACAAAAATATACTTTGAGATTATAAAATAATAAACGACTAGCCTTATATATACGTAAGTTGAATTTCATAAATCATAAAAGATAAATTTAAAAGACGAGTCGTAAAAAAATATAGGAAGAATTCTATCACATTCTTTTGGTTAATTGCTTTGATTTTAACCAATTTTTTTCCTACCATAATCAAAAGTCACGTCTGACCTTTTAAAGGGTCACAAACCCTTTCCTTTGGTCGAAAACATCCACACTAAAATGTCCAAAAAACATTACATATGCATTTTCTCATGACCAAAATTTTCCCCATGGCTCGGTACCAATGTCGCAAGCATCAGTGACTATAAGGATGACTGCTTCGAGTACATCTCCTAGCATGCAGTGATACATTTTGTTTCCAAGCAAGTGTCTTTCACTTAATTAATTACGCATTCTACTTTTGACATGGGTTGCCAACTATTACTGAAATGGTGTCCTCCAAAATGACACCCTTTACATTGTTAATCGCTGAATTCCTCTCAACTGACTACGAAATATGTAAAATTGTGAATACTTTACAAGTATTTCATAAATTTTAATTTTTACCATGCAACCCACCAAATACCAGTTTTCTAAAACAGTCCTTTTCCGTCTCAGTCAAAAAACCAATTTTATTTCTAGCATAATTTCGTCTTTACAACTTTATCTCTGTTCCACTTCGAATCTTCACCTATCATCTGGTAAAATAATGTTCTTTCTCGTTTCTTCTCCAACAAAGTAGCACACAGAAAATAATTATTAAATTTCTTAAGATTGCTGGTATCGTGTGTTCAAAATAGTAAACCAAAAATTAAAAGTAAACTAGAAACAAAAAACGATAACATACTTAAAATTAGAGTCCATAGAATTTACTATGTGCATTTAAGAAATTTAATCTCATCACTGTACCCGAGGTTTTGGATTACTTCCTCCCATCATAAAACAGATTTACCTGTCACTAGTGTAGCAGTACCTTAAACGCCAATGACTTCATCAAACTCAACGCCAACAAAATAACATATGACTATCTTAATTTGTAAGAAAATATGCAAAGAAAGTTCAGAATTTTTTTTATGATTACCAAAAAACTGAGGCTAGTCTTTTGAATTTATAGCTAATGAAAAAGTACTATGAATATATATTTATTTTGTCTTTTTAGAAAATCACAACTTATGAGAAAAAACACAACATATTAAAAAAGTCACAACTCACCAGAAAAGTAGAACCATTTAAAATAAAAATGGATCAATTTATATTACATTTTTTCTCTTAATATCTTTTCAACAAAACACCTATTCATTTTCCATTCACACTTCAAAAACCCTAACACCTTTCAATAACACACACAAAAAAAAATACAAAGTGCATTGTCTTACTTCATATTTTCTCTCCTCTCTCATTTTATTTAATAACATACACTAATTTCACTAGAAAATTTTACTTTTGTTGTTACTCAAAAGTGTTGTTGTCAAGCACCTCAAATCTTCAAACAAGAATTTCTTTTTGAGGGAAACAATTGTTCCTTAGCTCCCAAATAAGCTTGACAAGAAAAGATGCTCGTGTCCTTCTAAGTGATTTTAGAAGAGAATGAACTAACGTGGACTCAAATATAATGCAAACATGTAAGCAGTTTCTTTTTCTTAGTCTTCCTCTCCCTTTTATAATACTCTTACTTGGTCATGGCCGTGGCAAATAATATTAGAATAATCAGAAAATCTTGCACAATTATATATTTATAATGTTTTCCCAAGGATGTTCTAGCCTCTACGTATAAAAGATTGTGGAATTGTTGTGCCCATTTTCTGATTCCAAAGACGAAAGATTAGGAAAAGCATAATCTGACTATTTTTATAGAACACTTATAGTTTCCTTTACCTTTTTCTTTTTCCATCCATTGCTTATATATAATTATTTCATAAATTGAGATTCTTGATTGGCTATTGGCTATTGGCTATCTAAGCTTCCATCTTATTATTAAGTTTTGATTTCCCCTCCCATTTTTCCTTTGCCTAACCCCAATTTTAAAAATAAAAAAAAGTTATTCCCCTTTTTTTTAAAAAAAAAATGATTTATTTTAATTTGATACGGAGTTTAAGAAAATAAAGAAAATTTTTAAATCTTGTGGTTTTAAATTAAAGTTATGTCAAATACACCAAAATATCCTTCAATCCTATGGTCTTAATGATGCATCGTTGAAAGTTGTAATTAAAAAATGTTGCTAAAAAAGAAAAAAATATTTTTTAAAATAAAATAAAAAAAAAGTAAGTCATTTTTTATGAACGGAGGAATATTACATAAATTGCGTTTCTTATTTCATTTTGAGTAAATAATAATAATAAATATATTGATGAGTTGTTGGTAGCACGTAGTATTGAAAGTCATGTTTCTTTTTAAAGTTTTTTGTTATCTTGCAGAATATAAATCACAAATACTTATTATTTTTAAATCACAAATGCTCAGAGAAAGACAGAAAGTGGACTATTTTGGCAGTGTTTTGACACTAAATTACAAAAAAATATATATATGAAGATGGATGGATATCAACTTTCTTCTTGTGCTTTTTGCCCAGCTGACTATATCTACGTTAATTGTTGTTACACCGCTAGAGAACTTCCTCCGTTTTATAATATAAAACGTTGAAACAACGCAATTCGAAGCCAAATACTATAAGTAATGGAATGGAGAGTTAAAACTGCTTATTATTTTTTCGCTTCCTAAATACTAATTAATTTTTCGACTAATATTCTAACTTTGCATTTTGACATGAAGAAAATTGCAATATATAATAAGGAGTATCTTTTATAATTCTTGACATCTCAATTTTATTGAAGATAAATAAATCTAATCTAATTTTATTTAGATCGAATCAGCATCCAACCAGCAATAAGAACATAAAAATTGTAATAAGTTAGCTAATTGAAAAAAAATTTAGTAAGTAACAAATTTTATACGAAGTGTAGATTATCAAGATGAACTACCTCTTTTGCAAAGACGACAGCTTTTTTTATTTGTTATTGAAAAAAAAAATATTTTAAATTGTTAAAATTATCGCCATTATTTTTTTTTATACATAACTAGTGTCTTTAAGTTTATTCAAATATTTTTTTAAATAATCAAACTAAGTTATGTTTCAACTTACAATAAAGTGTTTTAATTAGTTACTTTTAATTCAAATATTGTAAAAATTTTACGTGTGTTTTTATTCATTCACTAAATAGTTCAATTAATCAAATAAAATATATTATTTTTTTTAATTATATATTAAAAAAAAAAGAAGAAAAAAAAACAGGAAAGGAATTCTAGTATTTTTTGGGCGTTTTGGTAATTAATAGTGGAAATTGAAATGTCCGGTATCCTCTTACGCTTTCGCGCCACATATGAGAAAACATGTCCTGCTTGTTTCCATACAATTGACTGACGCTTTTGTATATTTCTCCCTCCTTGGTGAAAGGATCGCCTTCAAAAACCCCAAAAGACTTTCAATTATAGGTACCAACAGAATGTACCTCTAAGTTTTTGCCAGAAACATTGCCTTCTCTTTTCTTTTTTTTTTTTTTTTGTTTGTTTTGGAAACAGGGGATTCTGCATTTATCCATCGACACAAATGGACAGAGAAATAGAGGATTTCGGTGTTGAATGTTTGGAAGAATTGGAAGAAATTGACTGGGAATACGAGTTTGACGCTGCTTGGTTCTATGATTTCTGCAGGCCGGAATCGCTTTCTGAGGTTGCAGAAGCCCAACTTTGGTTCGAAACTGCCGGCAACTATCCGCCTTCTCGTAAGCCATACATAAAGAAATTAATTTCTGATTGATTCTTCTCTCTTTTTAGTTTTCCTTTGAATTTATTTGTGTCATGACTAAACATAGAGTTGCTTAGTTTGGTGGTATATTGTAAGGTGTAATAACTAATTTGTCTCTTCAAGGAATGCAAGAAGAAAGTTGCAGCATATATACGCCACTCTTACCCTGGATCCTGCATTAATAGAAACACTTTAGTTTCATACTTTGTCCACGGGATAAAGAAAAAAAGAAAAATATACTCCTGCAGTACAAATTTTGTTTTCCTTTCACGTTTTAATTTGGAAAAAAGAAAGAAAGATAAATATGACTTCTAATATTTTCCGGTCATTTAAGTTGAAGAAAGGCCAATTCATTTAAATCTTGTGTATGCAAAATCAAAATGCCTGTTCTTGTAAAACTACTTAATTACCAGATTGATGGAGCATACATAAGAATGCTGATATACAGAGTGGACATGTGATTGAAGTAATAACTGTTATGACTCTGAAAGTTGAAAAAAGAGGACAGGTTATAGGGAACTTTTCTTAATGTGATGTTTTTTGAAAATCACCGTCTACTTCTAAAGGAAACAGAAAGAGTTACAACTTTGTTGAATTGTGTAAACCATCTCATCTAACAGCTTATTGCTGAACTTTGTGATCACTACAACATCGAAAGCTTAAATTATTAAAGAAAGAACTCCTTTTTACGGTTCAAATAGTTGAACTTGTCTCAATTTACAAGTGGTACTACACATAAATTCACCAGCTTACTTCCCTTAAACCCGCCATAGCATAAAGATTATACTATTGGAGAGGGAATAATTGTTTTTTTCTTAAAAGAAAAAGACATTGATAATCTTAAAGAATATCTGCAACTTTGTTTGGGTATTATTTGCTCTTTAACTGTTTTCTTTCTTGATCCACTAAGTGGAGTTTTCGTACGGTGGTTCTGGTTTATAATTGTCCTCACTTCTTCTTTTTCTTCTCTGTTGCTTTTGGAATTCTTAGCTCTCATTGTAAAGTTAAATCTGGTGAAGGACACTGCAGCAGCAGAATGTTCACATGGTCTCTCTAGGTTACGAGAAGAGCACACAGCAAAACCAAGCAGCAATGCCTCAAATAAACTGAAAACTGAAGGTTCGGTTACTAGCAACATCTTTAGGAATGACTCTAGTTATGTGTTTGCTAAGCTTTTTCAGGTTTCCCTTTTTTTTGTTAACAGAGTCTAACATGTATTGTTTCTACACCTTCAGAAACATTATCCATTGGTCGAATGGCTCATGAATGTCAGATAAACTCAAAGCCCAGATCTCTCAAAGCTAGAGGTTCAACTTTAATGAACCCAACTGCTAGTCATTTGGCTAAACTAAGGTATTTCAAAAGTTATTCTAACTTCTTAAAGTTTTTGTTAATTTCAATGTGATATGGGTGCTTAAGCGACTTTTTAAAATTTTGTCGCCCAATCATTCTTGCCAAATGATTTCTGATCTCTAACTACTTCAATCAAAAACATCAAACAGAAAATTACTGTGAATTCCTCTTCAGGCTTTTGCATATTTCTTGTTGATGGATTAGGTTAATAAACATAGGAATTAACAGAAAGTAAAGGAAAGAAAAGAGATAAACAATACAAGATTTAACGAGGCTCGACAATTTGCCTACGTTTTCGGGAGCCATGAGTGGCTGTATTTTTTTATTATAGTTTTAAGTTACAATTACAAAATATATATAAGTATCCTTAGGTACAATTTACCAAAAATACCCTGTACCGTCTGTCCCCTCATCTAAGATATAAGTCACGTCATACCTAACAAATCTCCACCTTGGCGAATATTAAGCCCCTTAGGAGATAAAACCAGGGAGTTCCTCACACATCAAAGTGGGTTGGGCTACCATGTTTCTCTAGCAACTATAAACATTTAACAAGTAGCTGACTTTGTCAACATATCAGTTGCATTCTCACTCGTATGAACCTTGTGTAACAATATTTCACCAAATACAATCAACTTTCTAATTTTGTGAAACCTCACATCAATATGCTTGGTTCTAACATGATACACTTGGTTTTTAGTCAAATGAATAGCACTTTGGCTATCACAATGCAACTGAACTCCACCTTACTGAACACCCAATTCCTTCACTAGCCCAATAAGCGATAAAACTTCTTTTGCAACTTCAGCTACTGTCATGTATTCAGCTTTAGTTGTCGACAATGCCACAATAGACTAAACAGTTGACTTCCAACATATAGGCCCTCCACAAAAAGTAAAGACATATCCAGTTGTAGACCTTCTATCATCCAAATCACCTGTATAGTCTGAATCCACCTATCCTACAACCAAAGGATCATTCTGCTGGCTACCAAAAATAATTCCATGTCCTAAAGTATCCTTTAAATACCTGAAAATTCACTTGACTGCTTCCCAATATTGCCTACTTGGTTTAGACATGTATTTGCAAACTTGATTAATAGCATGAGCTAAATCAGGAGGAGTACATACCATTGCATACATTAATCAGCCAACAACATTGACTTATGAAACCTTTGTCATTTTTTCAATTTCCTTGTCTATCTTAGGGCACTATTCTGTAGAAAGCTTAAAATGATTTGCCAATTGAGTGCTCACTAGCTTTGCATTGTTCATCCAAACCTGTCTAACACTTTCTCAGCATAGCCTTGCTGAGATAACCTAGTTTTCTAGAGTCTCTATCTCTGTGAATCTCTATTTCAAGAATTTTCCTTGCAGCATCTAATTCTTTCATATCATATTTCTGGCTCAATAAAGCTTTCAAACCAAAAAAT
>JBDJHY010000097.1:2735372-2749265 GCA_039654485.1 Withania somnifera
CAATATTTCACCTGATGCAATCAACTCTCTAATCTTGTGAAACCTCTATGCTTAGTTCTAGCATGATACACTTGATTTTTAGCCAAATGAGTATCACTTTGGCTATCACAATGCAACTGAATTCTACCTTGCAGAACACCCAATTCCTTCACTAGCCCAATAAGTCATAAAACTTCTTTTGCAGCTTCAGCTACTGCCATATACTCAGCTTCAGTTGTAGATAATGCCACAATAGACTGAAAAGTTGACTTCCAACATATAGGCCCTCCACCAAGAGTAAAGGCATACCCAGTCGTAGACCTTCTATCATCCAAATCACTTGCATAGTCTGAATCCACATATCCTACAACCAAAGCATCATTCTACTGACTACCAAAAATAATTCCATGCCCTATAGTACCTTTTAAATACCTAAAAGTCCACTTGACTGCTTTCCAATGTCGCTTACCTAGTTTAGACATGTATTTACAAACTTGACTAACAACATGAGCTAAATCAGTACATACCATTGCATACATTAAGCAGCTAACAACACTGGCATATGGAACTTGTCATCTCTTCAATTTTCTTGTCTGGCTTAGGGAACTGTTATGTAGAAAGCTTAAAATGATTTGCCAATTGAGTGCTCTCTGGCTTTGCATTGTTCATCCCAAATCTGTCTAGCACTTTCTCAACATACCCTTACTGAGATAACCACAGTTTTTTTGAGCCTCTATCTCTGTGAATCTCTATTCCAAGAATTTTCTTTACAGTACTTAAGCCTTTCATATTAAATTCCTAGCTCAATAAAGCTTTCAAACCAACAAGATCATGCATATTCTTCGCAACAATCAACATATCGTCAAGATATAGTAGCAGAAAAATAAAAAAACCATCATCAAGGCTCTTAAAATAAACACAACAATCATATTCACATCGGTTGTAGCCAATCTGAATCATGTAGGAGTCGAATAGCTTGTACCATTGTCTTGGAGACTATTTCAACCCATACAAGGATTTCTTTAACCTGCAAACTAGATGCTCATTTCCAGGTTGAGTGAACCCTTCTGGCTACTATATATAGATCTACTCCTCTAGATTATCATGTAAAAAAACAGTTTGACATCTATCTTCTTTAAATGCAAATCCCAACTAGCTACCAATGCAAGTATTGCCCTGATTGAAGTATGCCTAACCATAGGAAAAAAAATTCATCGTAACCTACTCCCTTCTGCTGTGAGAAAACCTTTGATACCAATCAAGCCTTGAACTTTTTCCCTCTTTTTTTTTGATACTGCTGATTTCATTTTATACACCTATTTGCAACCAATAGCCTTTTTTCTATCAGGAAGCCGAACTAGCTCCCATGTATGATTTTTCTGCAAAAACTCCATCTCCTTAACCATTGCAGTCATCTATCTCTCTTTCTCCTGACTAGTGATAGCTCCTCGGAAAGTAGATGGATCATCACTACTAATGTGAAGTGCAAAAGAGACCATGCCTTCAAAACTTAATCTGCTTGGACCTTTACATTAGTGTGTCTCTCTTTATCTCTGGCTAGATTATAATTTTACAAATCAATTGTATTAGGACCACCATATGTTGGATTAGAACTTTCATCTCTCTTAGATGTAAGTGGATACTGTTTTAAATTCATTGATGCCTTGTCTTGATTCTTCTGCAACATAAACTGCTCATCAAAAACTGCATCTTTACTAATCACCATTTTCTTTACAACTGAATCTCAAAACATATATCCTTTGACACCTTTCTTGTAGCCTACAAAAATGCACTTCTTCGACTTTGCATCGAATTTTGATCGTTCATCATCAGGTACATACACATAAGAAGGACAACTAAAAATTCGTAAATGATCAAAATTCACTACATTACCTGTCTATACCTCTTCTTCAACCTTGCCACCCAAAGATGCCCATGGTGATTTGCTAATGAGGTAGGATGCCATGTTCACAGCCTCTGCCCAGAAGCCTTTAGGAAGCCCTGCATTCAGTCTCAAGCATCTTGCTCTTTCAATCAATGACCTATTCATCATTTATGCAACACCATTCTGTTATGGTATCTTGCGTACTGAAAAATGCCTCTGAATCCCATGCTCCTCATAGAATTTCTGGAACTGTGAATATGTGTACTCTGTACCATTATCAAACCTCAAATTCTTGATCTTTCTGCCAGTTTGGTTCTCTACCTCAGTTTTCCACAACTTGAACTTGGAAAATACTTCAGATTTCTGTTTCAAGAAGTAAACCCAAACTTTCCTAGAAAAATCGTCAATAAAAGTAACATAATACATAACTCCACCTAATGATGATTCCCTGGTAGGCCTCCATACATCAGAATGCACATAATCAAGAATCCCTTTAGTTGTGTGCTTTCCAGTTTTGAAGCTAACTTTAGTCTATTTACCAAGAACAAAAAACTTACAAAAATCGAGCTTGTAGCTTTTAACACCATGCAATAAATTTCTTTTATATAATTCATCCATTCCACGTTTACTAAGGTGACCAAAACGCATGTGCCACAGTTTTGTATTATCATCATATAACTCAACAGAATGAACTCCACCTATAACTGTACTCCCTAACAGTTTATAAATATTATTTCCTACAGTTAACTTTCCTTTCATCACAGTCAATGCACCTCTAACAAATCTAATGGTTTCCTTATCCTCATCTGCTTTAGGAATTAAACCATTCTTATGCAAAGGGCCCAAGGAAATTAGATTATTTTTCAAATCTGTTATATGCCTAACATCACATAATATTTAACAGTGCCATCATACATCTTAATTCTGACTTCGCCAATACCAACAATATTGCAACATCTATCATTATCTAAATAGACTGTACCAGAATTAATTGACCTGTATGTCACAAACCACTCCCTGTTAGGCGTTATATGATAAGAATATCCTGAATCAAGAATCCATGCATCCATGGACAGTGTTGTTAAAACCGAAAGCATATCACCATCGCCGCAATTTGAATTGTCATTCTGCACCACATTCACAGTTTTGGATGATTCATCATGTTTATCATTTGTCTGCCATTTGTACTTTGGACATCCCTCTTCATGTGTCCTAGCTTCTAGCACTTATAGCAATAAATCGTCCTTTTGGCTCTAGACTTTGATCTGGAATTTCATTTTCCAAAACCTTCCTTCTTTGACTTCCTTCCACGGTCTTGATTACCCTTAATTTATAAACTATCAGTATGAGAGCTTTCCACTGCATTCTGTTTCCGCTGGTTATGAGCCAACAAAGCTGTAGTAATCTCTTCAACTCTGACTATTTCTTTCCCGTATGTAAGAGTAGTCACCATGTGTTCGTAAGAGGATGTAAATGAACACAACAAAATTATTTCTTTGTCTTCATCCTCAATCTTCACACCAAGTTGAGCCAAATTCATGATCATTTAATTAAAGACATTCACGTGCTAGGCCAAATCATGACCTTCCTACATCTTTAGCCCATACAACCTATATTTTAGATACAGTTTACTCGTTAGGGATTTGGACATAAATTGACTTTCCAATTTATTCCATATTTCTCCTGGAGATGGCATATTTATTATGTGATACATAATCTCATTTGCCAAACATAACCATATGGTTCCTGCCGCTCGCTGCTACAGCTCTTCCCAATCTTTAACCTTCATTAATTCTAGCTTTTCATATTGTAAAGCCTTGAAGATCCCTTGCTGCGCTAACAAATCCTTTACCCTCGTTTACTACAATCCGAAGTTACCATGACCATTAAATTTCACTACTTCGAATTTTGCACCTGACATAGCCATCTCAACTTGCTATGATACCACTTGTTGATGGATCAGGCTATTAATCACAGGAATTAACAGAAAGTAAAGGAAAGAGATAAAGAGCACAAGATTTAACGAGGTTCGGAAATTCGCCTACGTTCTCGAGAGTGATGAGTGGATATTTTTTATTATATGTTTTAGGTTACAATTACAGAATATATATTAGTAACCCTAGGTACAATTTACCAAAAATACCCTGTACCGTCTATCCCCTCATTTAAGATATGAGCCATGCCATACCTAACAAATCTCCAGCTTGGCGAATATCACTCCGCTCCATTCGCTCATTTCGCTATGCCCCACTCACTCAGCTCTGCTCCCCTCCAGCATCTGATGAAGCATGCCATACCTAACATTTATGTAGTTCCAGTCTGTTCAATTTGTTAGCCCTGTTCACTTATTGGTTATTTATGTTGGGTGTTGCCCTGATTTCTTATCATAATTGGGTTTTTCTTTTTAGAAAAAAAATTAGGAATTCTCTATATTTGGTTAGTCCTTGTTCTTGTAGGAAAATGTTTTACAAGTAAATAGATGTTTCCTTTCTTCTAATTTGGTAGCACTTAAGGATTTGAGAGTTTTGTTTAGGGGGAGAACCTGTGAGGCCAAGTGTTGAGTTGCCATTTGTGTGAACCTCTTTTTATTCTGAGTGAATTATGTAAGGTTGTTGATATTTTGTACTCTCTTTTATATAATGGATTGCTCATCTCCTTTTGTAGAGGTAGGTTGATTGACAGAATCACGTTAAATTCTTGTATCTCTATTTGGTATATTTATCGTTTGTCTTCTTATCTGGCGTCTTTCAGGGTTTTAGCTTTTGCACGACATATGGATTATTTTGGGCCCTAACAAGTGGTACCAGAGCGAGGTTTAAAATATATATTCATCTTGGCGGTTTCAGTTCTAGCTGATGTAACCTATTTGACGATAATGAAGATTTATTGTTTAAGAAATTTTTATCAGAGTGTTACTTTGTGTAGAGACAAATATTTAATGAAACAGGTTAATTTGGAGATGGAGATTCAATTTATTGAAGATTTTGTGAAGGAGGAGTAGAATTTTTGTATTCGAAATTCAGGCCAAGGGGGAGAATTGTTGGGTGTTGCCCTGATTTCTTACCATAACTGGGTTTTCCCTTTTAGAAAAAAAGAAAATAGGAATTATCCATATTTGGCTAATCCTTGTTCTTGTAGGAAAATGCTTTATATTCTATAAATAGAGGTGTCCCTTCTTTTAATATGGTAGCATCCACAATGTAGTCTTAAAGGCTAGAGTTTTTGTTTAGGGGGGAGAACTTGCGAGGCACAAGTGTTGAGTTGCAACTTGTGTGAACTTCTTTTTATCGTGAGTTAATTATGTGAGGTTGTCTCTCAAGATATTTTGTACTCTCTTTTATATAGTGGATTGCTCATTTCCTTGTGAATGTAGGTCGATTGATAGAATCACGTTAAATTGTTGTGTCTCTGGTTGGTATATTTTTCATTTGTCTTCTGATCTGGTATCTTTCAGGGTTTACTTTGTTAGTTTTTGGATGACATCTGGATTATTTCGATCCTAATAGTTTCTTAAACCATATTTTGACTTACAATTAGTTTTTCTATGTTTCTCATTAGGTCACATAAACCACCAAGCAAGGCCAATGAGCGAAGCTCCTGGAATTCTTCAGGATCTTATAATGCAGTTACTAAAAGACAAAAGCTAGAGAGCGGTTATCTGCGTAAGGTCATTCATTTAGTTACTTTTGTTGACACTATTTCTGTTATCTGGTGCTTGAGACTACCGTATGGATTCTAAAGCTATCCTAAAATAGAAAGGAAAGAATTCTAATTTAGTTTATATACTGAATTCTCTGTCCAATTCCAATTTAATGTTCCGTCTGCCTCAACTCCGTCGATCAGATTAATATTTTTTCCTTTCACTTCCAAGTTTAGATTGGAAGCTTTTATGTCGGACTTCCTTTGTTAGCTAGATCTTTGCGGCAATGCCTAGTGAGTTCTGATCTGATGACTTGAAAAGATATTTCCAAAGGACTACATTAGTTTGTTCACTGTGAGCTCGGTCTACTAGAGGAAAGTGGCAGTCAGATGTATACCAATGGAGCTAAAAGCTTGAGTTTCCGTGGATGAGCACAATATCCTCACTCTCTTCTCTTAACTGACAACAGTAAGGTTCTGTGACATAATTGTGAGAAAAAAAGAGCCACAGAGAGTTTCTTAAGCTATAAATATTGTTTCAGGTCTCATGAAAAAAAAAAATGTCTAGATGCAGCATGGACTTTCCTTTTGGAATAAATTCTTCACTGGTTGAAACTTGGGTCATTGGTCGAGAGCTGTTTTCTGTAAAAAATTGTAGATACATGTCCTCAAATGAAAGTTATTCCTTTAACCCCTTTTTTCACACTGATTAATCAGGAGTACAATTGGATAGCAAGAGAAAAAATGAAGTAACAAAAACAACTTAAATGCAAAAACTTGTTGTTTCATTTTCAGTATCTGAAGGTGGTCTGATCGAGTTAGTTTGGTGTAAAGGTCAAGCCTGGTGAAGATGTTACGCAGTCAGAGTTTGGGAGCTGTATATTTATCCCCTTCACATTTATGCTTGTCACAAAATTTAGCAGTTGGTGTTAGTCTGTTTTGCTAACAGTAGAAAATCTCATCGTTTCAAATAGATGGAAGCTCTGGAAATTTTTGTTCATCATCATTTTTTCTTTCCAACCATGTTGCTGCTGATTTAAAGAATCAAAGTTTCTATTCATGAGATATCCAAAAAAGCCTAACGTGAATGATTAAAGTTGTTGTTTCACTTTAGTGAAAGAAGTGAAAAAGTAACTCCTTCTGAATCTTCCTTTGATGTTTATAGAATATTTATTCTGGTTTCAAGTTCCTCTAACTTGACATGTTCTAATTTAAGGTCACTGTTCCTAGAGATCCTCAACTGGAAACCATGCAGAGGGCGATAAGACGAAGGTATGTAGTTGAGAAATATAGTGTCCCACATAGGGTATAAAAACACATCCAAAGAGGTTTATAAATTAATTGTCTTCTTTACTTTACTCACTCTTCAAAGATTTTGGGGCACAAATGCTCAGATTGTTTCGAAAACTTTAATTTGGTGGATTTCTTGATTTGTTTATCCCTTTACCTTGGTTTGGAAATATTGACAGTTGAATGATCAACTTTTTGTTTATTACTAGGAGTTTCAGGTCCAAGAATGATTCAGAGTCGAGTGACTATGCAAAAGCTAAAGCTCAACCATTGAACACAAAAGTTGGTAATTTTTAACAGCATTAGCACATAATTTACTCCAATCTATCACCTGAGACTTGTTCTTTGTCTTTTCTATAGATTCTCAAAGCTCCTGTATTACCTCCTCGTCCGAAGACCACATCGAGATCGCCAGATTTTCATGTAATAAGACATAGTTCCATCCGCTGTTCCAATTCTCCTCATTACTACTAAATCAATGAACCTAGATCTCGAACAATGTAGTGTTGCATTACTTCCCAATCTCAGTCTGGTTAATATTTTTAGGTTTTTAAGTTGAAGAGTATGGAGAGGGCCTCAAGGAATGCATCTTCTAATGTAGGTCACTATTGCTTGGTGTATTTGGTACTTTGTCAAAGAAAAGTGATTTTTGAAAACCATTGATGTGTCATGCAAATAGTGTTTGTCTCTGATTGCTCTGATGGTTGTCTGGTTGATCATTGTGATGGCTGATCTTTTAGCTTGGAGAGGACTGTATGTAACTGAATCCTTCCATAGCAATTTTTTAGAGTACAGAAAATTTTGACATATACGTAAAATTTAAATGCTATATAAAGAGATTGACTCTACGACAATTAGTTAGTCTCATTCAGTTAGTTACCAAATTGACTTTATATAGAGAGGGTTTTAAGGAAAGATTTTTTTTGAAAAAAAACACAAATGAATTCTGAAAGCTATATAAACTGATAGAAGCTAATATCTCGATTTTGTGTTATTGCAGTTGTCAAACAGCCAAAATGTTGAGTCTGCTGCACAGAGCACTTCTTTGGACTTTAAAAGGTGGAATAATGGGTTTCTGTCTTCATCCAGTAATTGAATGAGAAGGATCAAGCATATAAGTTCTACTGTTCCTTTTTCCTGATTGAGCTGAACTATTTTAAAGGCTCACATCATCTCTTCCAACGTTTTCCCCCTGGAGATCATTTATAATCTCCTTGTGGAATAAAGAATTAACTATGTTGATAATCCATTTTACTTTTATGTTTTGACAGATTGAAAATCAGCCTCATAAACACCTATGTGATTTTGATTAGAATAGATTATTGTTACTCCATTAGAGAACCATATTTTGGTTTGAGGTTCTGAATTCTCAATTGCATCAAGGAAAAAAATTACCTTTTCAGAAAAAAAATGATATTTCAAGCATCACAAAAGTATCATTTCTTGTATTGCAGTTCTTTCTCCTTTACATGGTTTTCGTTGTTTCTCAGACCAAACACTCAGAATGCTGCGCAGCAGGGAAATCCTGTAACATTGCTCAAATCAAAAGCTTTAAGATGTAATAAGGTACCATCAATCTAACCTCGTGAGCCGTGTTTACTATTTTCTTTTAGAGTTTATGGTATCTGCTAATTGTGAAACCATATCATGTTTTTATGCAGATCTTCCCAAGTAGTGTAGATACTAGAATACGTGAAAACATTGGAGAAAGAAGTAGAACCTCAATGGTAATTCAGTATCACTTTGTTTACTTTTATACATTTTCCGTTAAGTATATTTTCTTATCCTCCTCTGTCATTTTCTTTCTCTACTGTTACATGAGGTTCTTGTATCATCCTTCCACAGGATTGTAAATCTACAGTCGATAAGAGACTTCCAGTGCATCCGCCAGTAGAACTGTTTAATAGGGTATGCGTTTCAACATGAAAATTTAGACATATTGGATTGTTTTTAAGTGTCGTTATATGATCTAAGCCATGGATTGATGCATTATCTCTATATTCATCAACTTACTGTTATGTCTTCTAGCCAACTAATTCCAATCATCGCTTTCTTTTTTCTGTTTTTTTATCCCAGTTGTCTCTTAGATCTGAAAGAGAAACTAGTGTTGTATCTGATCAGTTAAAAATCCATGCATCTTGAAAGGTGCGTTCGAAGATTTTTAAAGAAGAATCTATTCCTGTACCTGTTGCTATCTGTTTAGAAATTATTCGTAAGCTAAATCAGTGTGCACCACAGGGGAAACATCAAGGATTGGATACTAGTCCAGTATGAGAAGGTACCTGTTTCTTCAGTTTCATGCAAAGACATATTGCTGTTTGAATATGTAACATATTTTCAGCTAAAACTTCTTTTGTTCTCTTGAGGATTATGAACAATGGAGTAAATCTTATGAAAGTTCACTCAATTATAAGTTCATACCATAAAAGTCTCTTTTTTAATACAAAAAAGTCAATTATATTTATATCAACTTAAGTCACCTCTCCTTGTTTATTTTGCATTACATAAAAATCACTTATCTATACCCATATCTACTTAAAAATCACTTCGGACTGAAAAGTCACCAACCTGTTGGAAGTTCCTGAGAATTTTTTAACTTCCATCCAGATCAGCTTTAGTAGATCGACTTAATTTTCATCTGTTATACCTGTTACTAAGGTCCATAAACGAGTGAAAATAAGCTCTAAAAATTACTGTTTTATTCAATTATTACAATAAGTATTTTTAACAGTTATGTGGAATTTAAGACGGTTATTAAGGGAAGACAGGCAGTTTATTCTGCGGGTTTTTTGGTAGTTAATCTAGAGGATAAGATTCCTCGAAGTAACTTGGTTGTTGGACGAATTATTAATCCCAAATCTTGTTTGCCTATTTGTAAACATGTTCTATTTGCTGGTGAAATAAACAACCATGAAGTGTGTTATATCTTTCTGTTTAGTTTGGAAATTTACAGCTTTAGGTTTGGAGAGTTTCTGGGTTCTTAACTTTGATATCAGAACCTGTCATGATTTCAACCAGAATAGACAGGAGGATTGAAGGGTTAGAGAAGACAATGAACCAGGGGCGGATCTATGTACAAGCCTGGGGCTGCTGTCGCGATTTGAAAACACACACAGACATACACACATATATATATATATATGTTTATATATATAAAGCATTCCACCCAAAGTAACAAGTGAGTGTATAGTGCCAATGGCAAAGAGTCATGTTTTTCATGACTATCTGCCATTGGACATTCTTGGGGTTTAGTAAAAATTGAGTTTGTAGTCTGGTAGAATTGAAGACAAAACTTCCCAGTATGGCACTCGAAACTTCAAAATTTTAGATCTGCCGTTGTAATGAATGAAGTATAAAAGAAGATTGGTTCAGCATTGTGTGATACCTAGTACAAAAGAAGTGTATGGTGTATACATATATAATTTCTGTAGATACTTTGTGTAATTTGAATGCAACTCTTATTATGCATCAACAATTCCCTCTCGTGACCAATATATAGCAAGAATTATTGTTGTGTAATTTGTGCCTAGTTAGTCAATATACATAATACTTTTTCTTTTCAACGTCAGTATACATGATACACTCATTGTATATTAAGTATACACAAAAAAATAATAATAGAAAACATAGAAAAATGAATACGCCAATGAACCAAACTTCGACTGGAATTTCAGAATACTAACTCAAGGGTATCCAGTGAGATTTTACATTTTAAAAAAATGAACAACCCTCACAAACTTATGAAACCTTTTGCATCTTGTATTTCGTTGAACTTAAACTAAACAACGAACAATATGTTCGGATCACACAAAACCAAGTCATTGCAAATTAAATTTTTTTGAAAAGATGTAGAGGGCACAAATGAAAACATAGAGAAGAAGTCTAGAATCTTCTCATTAGTATTGATCATCAGATAAATACACAAGAGTAGTTTATATAACTAGGTTACAAGATAAAATGAAAAAGACTGAAATAACCCTAAAACATAATATATGCTAATATCCCCTCTCAAACTCACGATGCTACAATGATAAGCATTGAGAGTTTGTCAGACAAGAAAGGAAGCATGAAGTCGAGTGTACTTTCATAAACATATCAATAATCTGTAAGGACGAAGGAACAAAGGGCAATGTGATAGTGTCGATCTGTAGGTGGTGGTGAGTGACATGACAATCAATCTCGATATGCTTGGTTCGCTCATGAAATACTGCATTATGGGCAATCTGAATAGCACTCTGATTATCACAATGTAGCGGAGTAGAGTGACAAAGAGAGATACCCATATCAGCAAGCAACCAGCGTAACCAAACAATCTCACAAGTAGTCGAAGCCATGACACAATATTCATCTTTTGTAGAAGACCTAGAAATGACATCTTGTTTCTTGCTCTTCCATGAAATAAGCGATTCACTAAGGAAAATACAAAATTCAGTAGTTGACTTGCGATTCGTAGGATCACCAGCCCAATCCGCATCATAGTAAGCGCACAACTCTAACGAGGACGTAGAGGAAACAAGAGGCTCTGAAACTGAGTACCACGGAAGTACCTGAGAATACGAAGCACAACAACCTAGTGAACTGAAGTAGGGGTAGTAACAAACTGACTAACCAGGTGAACAAAATGCACAATGTCTGGGTGAGTCACCGTAAGATAAACCAAACTGCCAACAACGGTACGATAAAGACTGGAATCTTTCAAAGGAGTGCCATCTGATGGAGAATATCTAACATTAGTTTCAAGAGGAGTATCAATGATCCGACTATCAGTAAGACGAGCATGGTAAAATAAATCAGCTATATACTTTGATTGAGATAAGAGATAGCTTTTTGGGGAATATGTAACCTCAATTCCCAAAAAGTAATGTATCATACCCAAGTCTTTCATAGCAAAGCAACGTGCCAACTCAGACTTCTGAGATTCAATTCCATCATAATCATCACCAGTAATTATCATGTCATCAACATACAAGGATAATAGAATACGACCTGCTGTTATACGCTTAACAAATAACTCTGAATCATGCTGACCTGGACGGAAGCCAAATGAAGTGATCACCGAAGAAAATTTCTCAAACCATGCACATGGTGCTTGTTTAAGACCGTAAAGAGATTTACAAAGCTTGAAAACTTAATCTGGTCGATGAGCAATACAAGGATGAGGCATCATGTAAACTTCTTCGTGAAGATCACCATTCAAGAAGGCATTCTTGACATCTATATGAGATATTTTCCACCAACAAACAGAAACAACAATAATCAAAGTGCGAACAGTCGTTATTTTTTCAACGGGGGAAAAAGTTTCTTCATAATCCATGCATACTCCTGTGAGTAGCCTCTAGCAACAAGCCTAGCCTTGTATCGTTCAATGGATCTATCAGATTTTGGTTTTAATCTTGTACACTAACGAGAACCGGTGGTGTGTTTTTCTGATGGCAACAGTACCAAATTCCATGTATATGTCTGGTGTAGAGTAGTAAGTTCCTCAGCCATAGCAGCCTACCAAAGGGGATCACAAACTGCTTGTCTATAGGACGGAGACTCAAAAAGACGATGAATAGACACAAAAAATAAAGAAAAAAGGTAGAATAAGATGAGTATTCAAAGTTAGGAAGTTTAGTGAACTTACGAGTATGGGTGGACAGACACAAAGGAGGATCCACAATCTCATCAGGAAACTGGGTGGTCGTAGGAGCAGGTCCATAAGAGGTAGATGAATCCTGAAGATCAGATAGAGCTTCATCAGGATTGGTATCGAAAGGATCAACGAAAGCAAGATCTGACCGCGTCATGTGATTAGAGTTAGAAGGAATAGAGAAAAATGGAATATGCTCTAAAAAACACAACATGATGCGAGACATACAATTTTTGATTGACTGGATCAAAATAAAGATATTCTTTTTGACCAACACCATAACCTAAAAAGACACACAAAGCAGACCGAGGAGATAATTTTCTACGCTCAATATGTGGTTGTAAAACGTAGCAAGTACAACAAAAGACATGCAACGAAGAATAATCATGTGAATGACCATACAACTTTTCAAAGGGAGACAAACCTAAATTTTGTGAGATTTAATTCGGTAGATAAAATAAGCAGCGGTAAGAACCGTTTCCCCCCAAAAGACATTAGAACCTTAGATGAGAACAAGAATGAACGAGATGATTCTACAAGATGCCAATGTTTCCTTTCAGCAACACCGTTTTATTATGGAGTATCTATACATGAGGATTAATGAATAGTCTTATCATAGGCAAGTAACTGAGAAAGTTTATTTAAAGTATACTCACCTCCCAAATCACACCAAAAATATTTAATGACACATGAGTGTTGGGTTTTCACAAGAGCTCTAAAGTTACTGAATATGGTAAGAAAATCAGATATGCGTTTTATCAGATAAACCCAAGTATAACAAGTGAAATTATCAATAAATAAAACATAATATTTGTGTAATTACCCTCTGAGTCATTTTTATATTTTTCAGAATTTTAAATTTGGGATTGAAAAATTCGAGAATAATTCCTCGGGAACATATTTGAAATTTAAATTTAACGCTTCCGTCAACTCCGGAACATGAAATTTATTCTAGAAAGACTCTTAGCTCGAATCTCGGGGATTTCGGTTGCGTGTTGTTTAGTTTAACGGAATAACAGCCAGGTCGCGTTTATTTTATATAATAAATACGTTTTGCTTTAGTAAAGAAAAAATATATATTTTTTAAGTCCTTCAATGGTATTATCGATAATTATAACATTATTTCTCTAATAATGTAGCCCCACATTTATTATTTTATAAGGAATTATAAAGATATTAATATTTTAAACGGAGATAACGAGTTTAATTATATTAAAAATTTTATTATTTCAAAAAGTAGGTTTTATTATAAATACAATTTTATTAATTTTGGTATATTTAAAAGGTTATAATCAATTTATAATGAGTCTATGCAATACCCTAATATATTTTATTTTAATATTATATATTAATTATTGTATGTGGCGGTTTAAGAAAAAAAGTATAAGAAGCTAGTGCTTCATTAGTTAAAAAGTGAAAGAGAGCAGAGAATCAAAAACAAGAAACAAAAAAGGAAAAGAACAGAAAA
>JBDJHY010000097.1:2759532-2770962 GCA_039654485.1 Withania somnifera
TCTATGTCTGTTGCTGAGTACGAGGCTAGGTTCCATCAGTTATCTGTGCACGGGGTAGAGTTCATGCCTACCGAGGCGGAGAGAGTACGCAGATTTGCACAGGGATTGAATGGCAGGCTTCGTGAGGCGGTTGCTTTACTGATTTCTGATGGTCGTTCTTTCCAGGCTATTGTTGATCATGCCAGCTCAATGGAGATCCTTTATCGTGAGACGCGTCAGCGTGACGATAAAAGGCCTAGATTTCATGGCAGTTTTAGTAGATCTTGTACTAGAAGTAGGGGTCAGTATTTCAGAAATCGGGTCGTGACAAACTATGACTTCCACCACGTCAATGTGACACTCTTCTACTGAGTAATATCCCTACCTTATATTTCTTCTAATCTCCTAAAAAAATTATTTAATCAGAAACAATTCAGTTCAAATAAAACTACCTAACCCCAGTATATATGCATAAAAAGATTTATCATTCCATGAAAAAAAAGAGAAATCATGAAACATGATGACGTACATTTTGCTGAAAGGATTACCCAATAATAAATTTTACTCCTAATGAATTATTTGGTCAAGCCAACTTTGATTCGATTAAATTAAAGTCGTTACATTTCAATAAGCAGGGTAAACTTAATGATAGATCAATTTAAGGATGTCCAACGGGTCAGTTTATTCGGTAAAATCGGCCCAGCAAGTACCGGATCAAACCGGATTGATAAAAATCAGACTGGAACAGTAATCGATTCTTTAGATTTGGTCTAGGTCCAGTCCGGGTTGAGAGTTTCAAACCTTTCCTCCCAATTCAGACCAGCTCAAATTTAATTTTTTAATTTTAGTAGTCGTTGGGTTGGGCCAAAATGGACCGTTGGGTGGGTTTTTGACCTCGCCCAACGGTCCAAAACGGCTACTTTAGCCTATTTTTTTTAAAAATAAAACTTTTTTTATTTCAATTTTTTTTCTATAAATACCACTTCATTTTTTTAATTTTCACAACTCAATCTCTCTCGATATTTCTCCTAAAAAAGTGTTTTAATTGTTCATAATTAATTTTTAATTTATTTTTTAGCAATTATTAGTAACATCAAATGATCAACTGAAAGTTTTCAACTTTCAAGTGTTCAATTAATATCAACAATTTGTTATAATCGTTCCAGCTCTTACTTTTACTTTTTGAGTTTTTTAATTTGTTTAATATTTATAATTATATTATTATTTTTCTTTTAAATTTTACTATTATAATTTTTTATATGAATAAACTAAGAAAAATAGGTAAAATATTAAAGATTTGTGTCCAGAAAGTAGTTCGAGTAATAAGAAAAACATAAGTTCCGCTTTCGTTAGAGGTTCCGGTAGTACTAGAAATTATAACGGTATGTTTGCTGCTCCACCTAGTATTGTTAGTGAACCTGAATAAGAATATGAATATGGTGGGTGCATGGATATGCATGGTATGAATTATATCGAGTTGTAAGAAAATTACGGAATAGAAGAAGATAATAAATTAGAAAGGAATGCTAATATTAATTTTGTCGAGTTTAATTATAATGATGATGATAATGATAATGATAATGATAATGATGGTGATGTTGATGATGATGATGATGATGATCATAATCTCAACACTCTGTCCCCTTAATATGTTAATTTTTCTCCTAAACCACCTAGAAAAACTAGTGTTGTATGAAAATATTTTGAAGATATATCAGAAACTGAAATAGTTAAATATGTTATTTGTAAGTAAGTATTTATACATAACCAGGGGGGAGGTAATTAGGGGGTACAATAAATTCACAAACTGGTAAATTAATTCAAAAAATTATAATAAAGTAAATGGCCGTTTAGAAATAGTCAAAATGATAGTTGTGGGTTATTTGCCTTTCGCTTTTGCTTCTTTTGATGTATTTGTTTTTATATAGATAAAGAATTTTTAATTCAATATTTGTCGGTATTCCTAGAAGCACATGCCAGTCAGATGTTTTTAGATCATGTGAACAATATGTATTTTATTTACGTAGCCTATTATTAATCTTCCATGTAGAGTTTCTCTAACATCCGATCTTGGTCGTGCTGTAAATAAAAATGATTATTTAATCATTGCTTGTCGCTGCATAGCTAGTAACTTTATAATTCAAAAATGAATTTTAGATTTTCTAAATGATGAAAATCGTAGGCATAATGCAGAATTTATTTCAGGCACAATTACTAAAGTTGCTAATTATTATAATTTGAACGGTAAAATTATATGTGTAGATCTTGAATGCATCTAATAACACCGTCGCTTGAAGATATTTTTTATATTAGGTGTGCTTGTCATATATATAATTTAATTGTTAAGGACGGTTTTGCTTTTTTTTTTTTTAAGCCTATATTTAAAAAATTAAGACTTGTAGTGGGATTTATTCAAGGTAACAATAGAAGGGTTAGGCTTGCATAATTTAAAGTAAAGTGTGCACAATTTAATATAAAACCTAGATTAATGCCCGAAAAAAAAAACTAGGTGGAATTTAACTTATTAATTTTTAAAAACTTGCTACAAATATAGGAAGCCCATAAGTGCAACTGTTAACCAAATTTTTTTAGCACCTGAATATATGTTACAAAATTCGGATTGGAAACTAATTAGAGAAGTAGAGGTATTTTTAAAATTTTTTTACAATGCTACCAACATATTTTCATTTCAATATTACCCCACTGTTTGCTCTATTCTGCCTTATGTAGCTGAAATATCTCTATTGGTTTCTGAATATAAGAATAAAAACAGTTTCGAAGATGCTATTGATACAATTTTTGAAAAAATTTAAAAATATTTTTCTCAATTTCATCTATTTACTTAATTGGTGCTCTATTAAATCCTTCTTTAAAACAAGCAATACTATCTGAATTCTGTACAATATACAAGTTATAAAATCCAACGTAACGAAAAATCTACTTTGTTTGAAGCTATTGGTAATGCGAGTCAACACTTGAAATCTTTATATGAAAACTACACCATTATACTTGATAAGACATACCAACTAATCTTACTAACTAATCTAATGAACCTTCTAATTTTGTAGAGTTATCATCATCTTTCAAAAGGTCAGTACATGCAATACTTGATTTTATTAATACCAGAGTTTTTAGTACAATACCGGCTATCTCATGGAGGGGGTCGGGAATGAACTAAATCTTTATTTGTTGCAGGATCTCGGGGAAATTAACATGCAATTTAACCTGAAAGATGGCAGACAAGCATGTTTTTCAGTTTTATCAGCACTAGGCAGGGCGTCATGAATATTCTAATGTCAACAGTTGAATCGGGATCGCATTCAGGCAGGGACGACAACAAATTGGAGACCGTCAACATTTATTGGGAAGCAATTTAATGAATATTCTAGTATGCCTCACAGATTGAATCCGATCGAAACGAAGAAATAAAGGATTAGTTCTATATCGAGAAGAAGAAGAAAATCAAAAAACTACTGTTAGTGCGTCCTTCAGCAGAAGCAAGTCTTAGATATGCATATGTTGATTTTAACCAGTGCGATCCAGTAGATTGTAGTGGTAATGTTGATGAATTAAATAGGATGATTGAAGAAATGTATTAAGTGTTTAGTTATTTTTTTTCAATATTATCAATGAAGTGACTCATTGAGTCTTTTTTATTCGATGTTGTTATCTTTCTTTATTATATAATATATATTTTTATTATGTTTAGCATATATATCTCTAGTATATCTTGTATATATTCTTAATATGTTTAATATATCTTTCATATAGTATCCTTAATATATTGTTATATTTAAATTTTAAAATATATATCTTTAGTATATATAGTATATATCTCTTAGTATATTTAGACTTTAGTATATATTTTTAGTATATAACATATATATCTAGTATATTTTATATATTTTTAATATATATATATATACCTCCAGTATATTTTATATATCATTAGTATATAGTATATATATCGTCACTATATATATTCTTAATATGTTTAATATATCTTTAGTATATAGCATATATATGTAGTATATTTTGTATATATATATATCCTTAATATGTATATATCTTTTGTATATAATATATCGGTATCTTTAGTATATAGTATATATCTCTAGTATATAGTATATATCTCTAGTATATTCTGTGTATATCGTTAATATATTTAATATATATCGTTAGCAGATAGTACATATTTTTAGTATATATCTTTTGTATATAATATATATATCTTTAATATATAACATACACCTCTAGTATATTTTGTATATATAATATTTATCTTTGGTATGTATATCTTTTGTAGATGATATATATAGTATATATATCTAGTATATTTTGTATACATTCTTAAGATGTTTAACATAAATTTAATATATAATATATATCTAATTTAATATATATATATATATCTTTTGTATATAATATATATCTTTAGTATAGTATATATATCTAGTATATTTTGTGTATATTATGAGTATATAGTAGATATTGGTAGTATATATTCTAAATATGTTTAATATATATTTAATATATGGTATATATATGTAGTATAGTTAGTATATATTGTATATATATTCTTAGTATGTATGTTATTCTTTGTATATAATATATAGGGTATCTTTAGTACATAGTATATACCCTTAGTATATTTTGTTTATATTGTTAGTATATTTAATATAAATTGTTAGTAGATAGTATATATTTTTAGTATATATGTAAATATTATTAATAACTCTTGTTATTTGTACTAGCTATAAATTATATAAATATATATATTTGTATGGATTGAACACGATTTTTTTTTTTAAATTGAATCATTGTTCATAACAGGTAGGACCAGATACTATTCACATGGATTAGGTCGGTCCGAATCAAGCATTTCAACTCGAATTGACTCGGCTCATTTAAGACCGGAACGAACAGAAAACCGTCCAAACCTTTTTTTTTACCTTCCTGGCCCGGCCCGGGACTGGTATAAATCAACCAGTATCAATTATATTTAGGTGGAATTATTAAATAAATATATGTGTTTAGCATGTTTGGTCAAATTACGTACAGTATTGACATAACAAAAATGTTGGTCAGAGTGGTCAATAAAATAATGCAATAATTGGTCTCTAGGTAGGGTATTTGGTCCAGACGAGTGTGAACTAATTAACTAGCAGGTTTGGGGGTCAAGGGGGTGGGGTATAGAAATAGAATCAGTACACACATAGAAGATTAAAGAAACAGGCCGGTGAGATCCGCTTATATATTATCTGTTTAATTATGAACAATTAAGAATCTTGACATCAAATTAAAGGACCCCCTTCAAGATTTCTCAGATGGTGCAGACAAACAAACATATCTCTCTTCCTTTTATGTTATCTACTTCAAATTTAAATGCTTAATCTGTTCCTATATTTAAGGTTGAAACTGATTAATTATTGGTATTATGGATAATTTCCATACAAGGTTTCCTCCACAACAAGATGATAATGCTATCGATCCCCCTAGACAGCTTGTATTTCCAGAGCCATATACCAACCCTTCTAATTTTATGTACCAACAAGATCTGGTAACTGATATTACTCCGTTTGACTTATTGGAGTTGGGCGATTACAATCTTAGGTTGAACAACAACAAGGTCAACAATGACAACAACAACCATCAAAGAGGCAATCGGCTACGAAAGTCGTCTGTCACATCTACTGATGAAAATAAACAGAAGAAAGTGATGCACAGAGAAATTGAACGGCAAAGAAGACAAGAAATGTCTACTCTTTATGCTTCTCTTCGACAACAACTTCCCCCTGAAAATATTAAGGTCTGAGAAACTCATTTTCCTTTTCTTTTTTAGAGTATTTCCCTAGCTTATTCGCAAAAAGTTAGCCACTGGAATTACTCACTTCATTTTTTTCACAGATCTGATATTCAGATCAACTTTCTCATTACATTAAAAAGTTATTTAACGTCTATGAACTAACAGTACAAAATAATCTTTTTATAATTAAATCAGTGTGTTTTAACATGTTGTATAGGTAATTAACACCCGTTTAACTTAATCTTTCCTAAAAACATAGATGTCGAATACTTTCAGGGAAAGCGTTCCACATCGGACCACATACTTGAGGCGGCAAAATACATAGAACAGCTGCAGAAGAATGTTAAGAATTTGGAAGAAAGGAGAGAAAAGTTAAAGGAGTCAATTGGTGTAAGAAATCTTGATTATTCCAAAAGTGGAAGCTCCTCAACTAGTGCCTCCTGTCCTGTGATTGTGACACTGAAGGAATGCTTAGACGGCATGGAGATTTTGATCAATTATGATCTCAAGAATGAAGGGTTCCGTCTTTCTAGGGTTCTTCAAGTATTACTTCAAGAACGGCTTAGCATAGTGAACTGCAGCTGCACCAAAACAAATACTTCTAGGGTACTTTACACTATTCGAACTGAGGTATGAACCCTGCAGAAAATTGATAACTCATGACTTCTTTTCATTAGATATGTCAGTGAGGAAACCAGAAATTTTTACAAGAGGATTCAGAAAATGTCTGGTAGATAAAATTGCTAGTTAAAGGAACTTTGAGCAGTCATTGCCTACATTATGAGCTTCCAATCTCTTATTTTAAGGAGACTCAATAGTATATATTTGCACATAATAAGCATGACTTTCAAACGCTGAGTTTTCATTGAATCCTTTTTAGACTCTATAACTTAGTCTATAAACTCCAATATACTCCGAAGTAATATTTTTAGTCGTAGTGCACTGCTATGTTGCTAGGAATTCAACACGTACACATCAGCGTTTTTGGAAGAGTCGACCAACGTGCTAGTAGTGAAAGATGATTATCGAGTTCATTTTGTCTTGTGATTCTTGCAGGTTTGCGCTGACCAGCCAAGGATTAACGTGGACATAATCCAACAAAAACTCACAGATTTTGCTGATATAACTTTCATGTGATCACTTCCCATAGGATATTAATGTTGTCTGACACGGGAGTATACATTCCTCACCACCTCAGGTTTTATGCATCATCACTGAAATATGAAATCTTTAATTTGCTTTCGGTCTTTTTACTTTTTCGGAATGAAACTGATTTTAATAAAGTGAGATCGATAGGGAGGGTTCATATAGCCAACCTCCGAGTAAAGATATTGTCGTTGTTTTAGTCTGATCTCTGTCAGTCCAATATTTCCCAATTGTATGAAAAAATTAAGAAAAGTTGGATCAATTAAGTATTTGGTATTTGAATTCAACGATAATGGAAGCATTTAATCTTTTGGGTTATTTTTAAGTGTACTTCGTCCAAACCTTGTGTGTGATATAGATAATATTAAGTTAGTCATGCAATATTTTTAGCTTTCTTCTTTTCTTATGTCCTGGAGTTCATTATAGCTTCTTGCCTTTTGTATCAGGAA
Organism: Withania somnifera; assembly: GCA_039654485.1. NCBI lineage: Eukaryota > Viridiplantae > Streptophyta > Magnoliopsida > Solanales > Solanaceae > Withania > Withania somnifera. The sequence goes on from JBDJHY010000097.1 coordinate 2,766,913, forward strand.
CTTACAATTCATCCTGGTACGGAACATGACTTGAAGACTTTATTGGTCAGTTAGTTCCAAAATCCAAAGTTTTGTTTTGTCTATCTTGCCTCTAGTATTTACCAAATTTAAGTTTGGTGGATGTACATCGATGTGGATGGGATCTATTGCACGAAGCAAGATGATGATCAAATGATCCCCATTTTGTGGAGTCTTGAGAGGAAGTCTCTACTATATAGTCTGTACTCGTAAATTGATCATCTTGATATCAACATACACTCCTATCCTTCTGACACTTTTACTTTTCCAGTCATACTCCAGCAGTTTTTTCTCCACGATGCCTTTGGAATAGTACTCTGTTGATACATGGAGGTGATGTTCATCATTTATATTTGATTGTCATGCAACTATGTTGAAGCTACTAGCATGTTTATGCTCTATCTTTTTTCTAGCTATATTGCACGACCTTGCTACTTAATTTAGTTAAAGCAAGGAAATGAAAACCTGATGGATATGCATGTGAATATATAACTGCGTAGCTAACTCCTATTCAATGTTTGTTATACCTTATGACCATCTCATGTTAAAACTTAAAGTTGTAGAAATATATTTTTTAATTTTTTTATTTGTGTTTCAAACGCATCTTATGTTTTCCTTTATTGTATTGTCTAATTTTTGCAAAATAAAAAAGTTTTGGCGGGCAAACTTTACTTTCAATTCTCACATGTGGTTTCTTATCTTTCTTAACTGATCAATCTAAAATTTTTAGTCATGACATAAATCATATCACCTCTATTTATCCATTTGCATGGAGCTGGAAAATGGTGCATTATATGCTAGCTTGTCTCGAGGCTACCCTACATCTCATAAGTAATAAATTGCTATCTATTGTTGGTAGCTGGGTTTGAATTTGTACACATGGTCCAGACGTCTCTATTGTAAAATTTGTACTTGTACTTTTAGATTTTCCAATTGAATTAAATTTGTTGCCTTATTTGCTTTGAAAGGTTGTTATTCGGCGTAACTAAACTAATGTAATATAATCATTCAATCTCAACCAAGAAGTGAATCTCGCAGGGGGGTTTATCCTTCTGCTTCTATTTCTATAGTATTAAGAAAAGGAGTTGAGTTTTGATATGAAACATCAAAATCTAACATGTGACAACTGTTTTAATTAATTCGTGATCGTTAATTTAGGATCTAATATCTTTTAGTGACTTCATGTGTTTAAAGTTAAAGGCATAGTTGTAGGTATTGCACTCTGATGTCAGAAGGGCTAAAAGCGTGTTTACACCATTTACCATTTGTGTTGCACTTGCAAATTAAACCTCTATGAAAGCACAATTTCCAGAGACCGACCGTGTTGTTGAAGCAAGGGACGAACTTCATAGTGCGTTAAATGAGGTAATTTTGATACTACTAAGTTGGTTAAAAAAAATTGTTTAGTTTGATAATTATTGTAATGTTTGTCCTATGGTTGTTTTTCTGAGAAATTTGATTCATATTATTATTATTTAATCCTATAACTAAATTTCAAATAAAAAGTATTTTTCAAGAGCAAAAATATTGTGGCGTAAATAAGGTGCCACTAATTATTTTTTAATTTATTTATTCCTATAATTAACTTTCAAATAGTATATTTCAGCAATAAAAATATTATCACGGAATTAAACTGCCATTAATTATTTTCTTTTTAAATATTAGTATCGGATTGTAACGGTCGTAAACTCCTACATAATTTCTTTTTAAAATGATTATATCGTGAGGTTTTATAGACCCTTACAGTATTTTTTGATAACATCATGATCATATTTTCGGGGTTTACAAACTGCTGAAATAATTTTTCTTGAAACATTAATATCATATTGCACGGTTTTTATAAATTATCACTCGTTATTTTTAAAAAACCTCATAAATTCAAAGTTCATTTTATGACGATCTTCATGGAGTTTTCAAAAAACCGCCACAATAATGCTCATGGCAAGACTGGTTGTGATAATTTTAGAGACGGTCACAATTCTGTTGTTGCAGTACACTGTCACAAATTTATAAAAAAAAAACCCACTACAGTTTCAGTTTATTTGTGGTGGTTGTGCCTAAGTTGCATAATTTTGCTAGCACAAATTAAGTCCTCTTCCATTGCCTAATATTAGAAATTGTAGAATAACGCTAGTAACAAGGACTTAATAGTAATTAATAATTATCATTAACAATATAATTAATATAGAGTAATGGTAAAGTAATTACCATTAACGTGGTAACAACCGTTGAGGAGATTATTATTCCCCATTTACAGTGCCCACTAATGAGACAATAATAGTTACAAAGAAGGTGACAATAACCACTAAGGAGATCAATGCTCCCCATTCACAGTGCCACTAATGTGGCTGTTACTGGAACCAACTATAAAAGCTCATACAGTGAAAAGGCAAAGGTACGCTCAATGTACTACTCTCCGAATACTATTGATATTCTCTCCCCAAGATTTTTACTAACTTAAGCATCGGAGAATTACCTCGGGGACCACCCTGAGCTTTGTTTTCCAGGCACTTATTCCAAATTCATTGTTGTTGCCAGTTATTGTGAGGTAGATTTTATAGTAAGGATTTATTGGTGATCTTTAGGAATTCATCATTTGGCGCCGTCTGTGGGGACCGATAGTTGTAGATTCTTATTTTTAAATATCAAAAGTTCAAAAATTTTGAAAAAAATAGTTAACACAAGGAGCAAAAACACAAGAGGGGCAGGTCGTGGTGGTAGGACCACGTCACGTGGCGGTTCTAGCTGAGGTGGTAGAGACCAAGGCAGGGCACAAGTAACCTCAATGCCTACCCGTTATACCAACCGGTGACAGGACCAGGACTGGACGATCACAAACGTCCAACTCATCGTGGCGGAGAAATTCGCCCAGGAGAACCAACCTTTGTTTCTGCAATGGTGCAATGACCATCCCAAGATGAGATCCCACGGGAATGCTCAGCTCAATCAAGGACGAGGTGAAGAACATGAGGAGGAACTGCCTCAGAGTTCAACATAATCAACCGACACCTGTTCTAGTGAGAAAAATCCTTGTCACAAAAAGAGAAAGCAAGCAAAGTCAGGAGAGCGACGTCAAAATCGCAACCCTCGCAAAAATCGAAGCCCACTCTGAGATCACAGTGAGGAAGTCGGCCCCAACAAAACTTCCCAAAATTTTATCAAAAATGAACTGGATAGAATTCTGGGAATCGACGAGGAGGGAGACGTAATTACCCCTTTCTCAAGAAAAATAATAAACACTCCCTTACCTAAGGGTTTCAAATCACCTGGGATAAAACCTTATGATGGAAGCACTGACCCCAACGACTTTCTATCCCAGTTCAAATGCTAAATAGTAAACCTCCAGTGCAATAGGGAGCACATGTGCAGGGTGTTCCCAGAATTCCTAGTGGAGAAAACCAGGATCTGGTTTGACGACCTGCCAAGGAACAACATCACCTCGTTCTACCAGATGGTCAAGATATTCTATGCTCGCTTCTACCAAAATAAGAAGGTGGTGAAAAACTCGTCCAACCTTCTAGATGTCAAGCAAAGAAGAGACAAGGCCATAAGCACATACCTGGAGTGCTTTACAGAGGAAAGCCTGCATATAGAGCACAAGATTGGCCAACTTGTCATCTCAGCTTTCTTGAGTAGACTTCAGCCCGGTTACCTCTACACCGAGCCGAAGAGAAATCCACCAAAGATAGAAGTTGTTCAAAGTGGTGAGAGACTTTTCCATAGCAGATGAGGCGAACAAGAGGAAGCGAGAAGGGAACAAGTTAGACAGGAAATACGGGGACGATAGAATGTCACGACCCAAAAATTTGGGAAGTGATGGCGTCTACACCTCACATGTAGACAAGCCTAATCCCTGGCCCAGAGCTAGTGGCGGTGGGACAATGCTTGCAATCCCAAAGAGAACCCGAAAAGAAAGAAGAGACAACTCAATCAAAATAATAGAAACACACTTTCCAAAATCTGATGTCATAGCCGACGAGCTACTATAAGTGAATATACTAGAAATAGGATACAAATCTGTATGACTCAATA
>JBDJHY010000097.1:2785133-2798332 GCA_039654485.1 Withania somnifera
TTGGATATCCATGTGAAAGAAAATCTATACATGGTTATCCACAATACACATTGCTTGTTGCCTCATTAAAAACCTTATCAGGAAAAATCTGGTGGGATAAAACCCTTGGTTAAGGAAAATAGTACAACATGTATTCTTACTATCTCCAATGGACCACGATTCAAGCGATTAAGTCTTTGCATTCCAATCCTATGCACCATCTTCTCAAGAGTTGACATTGGTAGAGACTTGGTGAATAGATCTGTTGGGTTATCTCTTGAACGTATTTGCTGCACATCAATATCACCTTTTTTTTGAAGATCATGCGTAAAGAATAATTTTAGTGATATGTGTTTTGTTCGATCTCCTTTGACGAAGCCTCATTTCAATTGGGCTATATATGCAGCATTGTCTTCATACATGACTGTGAGTGCCTTGATATCTTCCTTTAGGCCGCATCTTTCCTTGATGGAATGTATCATCGATCTCAACGACACGCATTCTCTACTTGCTTCATGAATAACGATTATCTTAGTATGATTTGAAGAAGTAGCAACGAAAGATTGCTTCGTAGATCGCCATGATATGACAGTACCTCCAAATATGAAGACATAATATGTCAGAGATCGAGCTTTATGTGGGTTTGATAGATAACTTGCATCTGCATGACCAATAAGATCTGCACAATATCCGTTAGAGTAAAATAGACCCATATCAATAGTCCCCTGAAGGTACCGTAGTATATGTTTGTCTCCGTTTCAATGTCTTTACATATAGGAAGAACTATACCTTGCTAGCAAATTAATAGAAAATGTTATATCAGGTCTTGTTGCATTAGCAAGATACATAAGTGCACCAATTGCAATGAGATATGGTATTTCAGGATTAAGGAGTTTCTCGTTTTCTTCTCGAAGTCGAAACAGATCTTTATTCAAATCAAGTGATCGAAAAATCATTGGAGTACTTAAGAGATGTGCTTTGTCTATGAAAATCATTTCAAGATTTTCTCAGTGTAGGAAAATTAATGGATGAAGATACCGTTTGCTAAATGTTAAATTTGCAGACCAAGACAAAATTTTATCTTTTCGAGATCCTTCATCTGAAACTCTTTCTTTAAATATTTAGTCACCTTTTGGACCTCTTCTAGAGTTCCAATGAGATTTATGTCATCGATGCAAATGACTAGTATAATGAAGCCAGACGTTGCTTTCTTAATAAAAAACAAGGACAAATGACATCATTTATGTAACCTTCATCTATCAAGTACTCACTAAGAATGATCTTTGTAATCTGATTGAGAATACCCCCAGACTTTGAACAATATGCTTCAGGCAATTTAAAACCTTCTGGGATTCCCATGTAAATCTTATTATCAAGTGAGCCATAAATGTATGCTATAACTACATCCATGAGATGTATATCAAGATTCTCTTTTACAGCCAAACTGATAAGATATCAAAATGGTATTGCATTCATAACCGGTGAATATGTTTCCTCATAATCGACATAGGGTCGTTGAGATAATCCTTGCTCAACCAGGCGAGCCTTATATCTTACAATCTCGTTTCTCTCATTTTTTTTTGTACAAAGACCTATTTATAACAAATAGGTTTTATATCATCGGGGGTTTGACTACATGTCCAAAAACCTCATGTTTAGCAAGTGAGTTCAATTTTGACTGAATTGCCTCTTACTATTTTGGCCAATCACATCTTTATCGATAGATTGAGGTTCAAGGTCCTCACTGTCGTTCATAATATTAAGTGAACTATTATATGTAAAAATATTATCCACTATTATTTTCGATTGATCTAAAGTTATTTCATTACTGGTAGAACTTATAGAAAACTCTTCATTTACTTGAGTCTCGGGTTTACTGATTTCTGCAGGAATATCAGAGTTAAGCAGACCTCGAACCTCTTTAGGAGACTTTTTCTCAATGTCATTTTGATCATTTTTTGCATTTTTTTTAGGATTTTTATCCTTTGAACCCAGTGGCCTACCACGCTTCAGACGTTTTGAGGATTCAGAAGTTATGACACTAGTAGATGGTATTTCTGGAACATTAATTCGAACAGGAGCATTTGTTGTAGGGACGTGTGACTATGTTATTCTTTCAAATTATTAAATGCATCTGGCATTTGATTTGCTATTATTTGTAAATGGATGATCTTCTGGACCTTCTGCTCACATATTGGAGCATGTCGATCATAACGAGATAGTGATGAAACCCTCTACACAATTTCTCTTTTGATAGTTTTTTTTCTCTCCCCTAATTGTGGAAAATCTGTTTCATCAAACCGACAATCTGCAAATCGAGCAGTGAACAAGTTTCCCGTTAATGGTTCAAGATAGAGGAATATGGAGGGTGAGTTAAATCCAACATATATTCCTAATCTTCTCTGGTGTCCCATCTTAGTACACTGCGGTGGTGCTACTGGTACATATACTGCACAATCAAAGATTCGTAGATGAGCAATGTTTGGTTCATGAAAAAAATCAATTGTGGCAGAAAATATTTATTATAACCAGTAGATTGGAGACGACCGAGTGTTGCTGCATGCAAGATAGCATGACCCCAAACGATAATGGACAATTTTGTTTTCATAAGTAGTGGTCTTGCTATTAGTTGTAGGCGGTTAATAAATGACTCTGTAAGACCATTTTGAGTATGAACATAAGCTACAGGATGTTCAACTTTTATCCCAATTGATAAACAATAATCATTAAAAATTTCAGATATAAATTCCGCAACATTATCGAGGCGGATTGCCTTAATAGGATATGGAATTGCGCCCTTAATTGAATTATTTGTGCCAACAATTTCGCAAACGTCAAGTTGCGGGATGATAAGAGGCACACATGGGACCACCTCGAAGATGCATCAATTAGGACCATAAAATATTTAAACACTCTACTAGATAAGTGGATAAGTCTATATATGTCCCCATGTATACGTTCCGAAAATTTAGGGGATCCGATGCCAACTTTCATTGGTGATGGCCTCGTAATTAATTTGCCTTGGTGATAAGCAGCACATAAAAATTCATCATTTGTAACAATCTTCAGGTTCTTTAATGGGTGCCCAATTGGATTTTCAGTGATTTGCCTTATCACTATTGATCCAGGGTGACCTATTAGGTCGTGACACAACATAAAGTATTCAAATTGGTAAATTTCTGATTTACGATAGAATGTGCTCCAATTGCATTAATTTCTGCATAATATAGTCCAGAAGACAAAGTTGATAACTTTTTCGGAACATATTTTTGGTCTGAGACATTCTTGGTAATGCCAAAGTATTCTTTATTCATTTAGTTTATTGCCTCAACATGACACCCATTTCAGCGGATATCCTTGAAATTTAACAAACTTGGAGATTTAGAAGAGAATAAAGTATTTTCTATATCTAGTTTTGTCCCCTTAGGCAAAAATATAGTAGGTCTTCCGGAGCCTTCAATCAATTTCGAGTTACCAGAAATTGTTGTAACATCGCTTTTCTCCTCAGCAAGTAAGAGAAGTATCTCTTATCTTTGAAGATGTCATGAGTTGTTATACTATCAATTACACAAATATTCTCGTGATTGAGTATTGATCCAAATAAAACTTGAGGTACATCCATATTTTCTTCAAAATGAAAGAATAAAACAAAGAAAACATTACATGGTTACTATTAAACAAATCTTTTACATAAATTTTCTTTATTTACAAGGCTTACATACATATACAAATTATTAAAACGATAGAACTTGAAACCATTTATATTATCGTAGGCTCATCACTTATTTGGTGATCCATTTTTCCTTCAGGTAAAAAGAAATCAGCATATCAAGTTGCATGGGTTCGATATTACCTTCGGTGATAAAATTTGCTTCTATTCGGTGATAAAATTTGCTTCTAACTTGTTTTCTTCCCTTTCTAGGGATGCTTGATATAACTGGACTAGTCGTTTCGACGTACGACAGGTGTGCGACCAGTATCCTTTCCCTCCACACCTGCGACATAAATTTTTTGAATTTTTCTTGGACATTATATCATGCTGCTCATCCCTCCTTCTGCATTGTTGGTCGTTATTTACTGCAAGGTGACCATCACAACCTTCATTCCTTCTTTGACCTCGACCACGACCACTTTTGGGGCCACGACCTCTTTCATGCTATTGGAAATTTGCCTCATTTACTTCAAGAAATAGAGCAGATCCAACCAATCGATTTTTATGATTTTTCATCAGGAGGTCATTGTGCTATTCAACAATCACGAGATGTGAGATTAATTCAGAATATTTTGTAAAGCTCATACCTTGGTATTGCTGTTGCAGGAGTACATTTGAGGCCGAAAAAGTGGAGGAGGTCTTCTCAAGCATATCATGATCAGTGATGTTTTCTCTGCATAACTTTAAATGTGAAATAATTCTAAACATGACAGAATTATATTCAATTATACCTTTAAAATCTTGTAACTGTAGATTCAACCACTCATGACGGGCCTGTGGAAGTACGACCAACTTCAGGTGGTCGTATTTATCTTTTAAATTATTCCAAAGCGTAAGAGGATCTTTTACCGTGAGATATTTTATTTTCAAACCCTCGTCAAGGTGGTGGTAGAGAAATATCATCGCCTTTACCCGATCTTGAACCGATGCCTGATTTTCATTCTTTATGGTGTTTGCCAGACCCATCGCATTTAAATGCACTCGACATCTAGTACCTACGATATGTAGACTTTGCCCAATATATCGAGGACAACAAATTCAAATTTATTGATATTAGACATTATAATAAAATAAAAATATTACCTTCTTTTATATCTTTTATAATATTTGCTCGAACTGACAGAGCTTCGTGTTAATAATGTATTATAAAATAGAATACAATACAAAAGCCAAATAAATTCTAAAATGAGAAAGTTTCTAAAAATGAAAAATTTCTATAAATGAAAATAAACTAAAAATAGAAAATTTCTAAAAATGAAAGTGAAGTAAAATTTCAGTCCATCTTAGACATATTTATAACCACGTTGGTCGACACATGACTTTATAAATAATTAATTACCAAACATGATGGCTTAATTAGTTACTATTAGCTAAACACAAATTTAATCATTAAATTCAATATTTAATCTAATGGCTATATAATATGTCTACAACATCCCTAAATATTATATCTACAACAAGTAGTATATAATAGAAAAATAGAAATTTAAAGTGGAACCAATATTCCTTTTCTGCAGAACCCTCTAAAACAAATTCCTCCTCCTTTCATCATCGTACTCTCCGACCTTTAGCAAAAAAAATCACTTCCAATATGGCACCCGTTGATCCACATTCGTTCACTGATTCTACACGCCCATTCACCATCCATGTCTCCCTCACTTTCTAGTTCGATTTTCCCTCTTCCACCATCTCCTTTGCTACTCTTCTCTACCTTCCCACCCCTACACTGGAGCCCTTACGGTGGACACTCGTTCACTGTCTCCTCTGTGCTCGATCCATTTTCCTTTTCCCCGCTACCTTTCTCCCTCTTCTTCCCAACCAGACCCAATTCTTGAACAATCACTAACCATTTCCCTTTCTAACCAAAACCAAATCTTGATTCTCTCTAAAACTAGCCCTTCAAGTTCCGCCCTCAGTGGCTTTCCCCTCCTCAAACTTTCAACAAAACTCACCCTTTTGTGTACCCCCAATGTCAGTCTATTCACGCTCGTTCAATCTTTCCTTGTCAGGATACACCCGCTGCGCGAGTCAAGTAAGCTGCAAAATTAAACGTCCCGCGCAAGCTATCGGCTGTTATGGGTGCTAGACATGTGGAGAGGCGGACCCCTGCTGCCGTCTGAGGCGCAAGGTGTTTGTCAGGATTCGGAGTGGTGTGGGGATGATAGGGTGGTGGAGGAGTTTGTGATGGAACAGTCTATACCTCCATATTTTTTTGCATTTGCAGTGGGGGAGTTGGGACCCAGGAATAGGGTGTATGCTGAAGCTGTTCCTGAAGTCTTGGATGCTTCTGCTAGGGAGTTCGCTGGTACAGAAGAGATGATTCAGGTTGGGAAGAAGCTTTTTGGACCTTATGATTGGGAAAGGTTTGGTCGTTGGTGTTGCCACCGAGTTTCCCTTATGGCGGAATGGAGTTCCAAGGATGGTCTTCTTGACTCCCACTGTAATCAAGGGGGACGCCAGTGGAGCGCAGGTGGTAACTCATGAGCTTGCTCATAGCTGGACAGGGAATTTGAATGAGATATTATACCTTATTGAGTTATATACTTGAGATAACACAAATCCTTTTGTCATTGTGGTCCATAATCTCATGATTCCATTGACATTAATTATCGTGTATATGCTTCCGTTTCCTGTTTTATTTACTTTTTCCATGGTATGGCAGCTTAATGAACTTTCCTGGTTTGTACTTGATGCGAACTCGAAATTGTATGTTGAAATGGAGAATGCTTAAGACTAGGGTTGAAGGTTCCACTGGTCCACTGTTGGTTTCTTTCATTTTTGATCATCTGGCAGCATTCATTGCTTGTTTTGACTCCTATCGAAGATCTGCTATTAGGTTCCCGCTTTTCTCTGGCTAGTGATCGGAGGTTCTCTTATTTATCATGTTCTGAAGAAAACTTGCTCTACATAGAGGGAGAAGAGCCTCGATATCAAAGAAGTTTCTTGGTTTACTAACTTGTGAGTATTCATTGTGGTCATATATGTGGTGGGTTCTATAGAGATGGTTCTATTTAGTTTGCTGGTGCTCCAGAGGAGATTGAATCCGTGAAGGGTGGCTTCCAGAAAGCACTTTTACTGTTAATGTTAACAGTTGGAAGACTTTGAAGAACACTTTGATATAACCAAAACATGTTCCCAAGAATGCCTTACTGAATTTGAATCCAGGTCGAGGCATCTATATTTTATTCAAGGATCAGTAATGGGAAGTTTGAAGGAACTTGAATTAATTAGAGAAGCATTAAGCAGGAAGTGCCAAAGAAGTTGAGGATAAAGAAAAGTTTTTAGGATAATGACTTAATTCTGAGGAGAAGATCAGTGTCATTCAAGAGCATCAAGCAAATTAGAAAGGGAAGTTAATTCGAGGTGCTATTGAAGAAATGAGGCCTGAGCAAGAGAAATTTGGGGGCTGGCAGATGTAATTGAAGGTTGGCTTTAGGAGATTGGTTTGAACGACATGCAATTTAAGATGTGAGCTTACAAGCTGAATTCCAGAGAGGAATTGTTTAAGCAACAAACAAATGAACTCAATCTTAATAGAGGTTTTTTGGTTTCCTTCTTAAAAGTAAACCTTAAGAAAAGGTTTCTGGGATTCGTAGGAAAATAGCAAGTTGTATTATGCGAAAAGGCTCATTGAGACTTCCTGCCTGTAATGACATTGAATTGAAAAAGAAAAGCTCGTAAGCTTGTGTGATTGTTATGCTGGAATTTTTTTTCAAAGTTGCTAAAATAGGAACAGAGATTAAATAAAGAGGACGAGATCATACTCAAAGTAGAGATTGGTTGCCTTGGATGATTACCCACTATACAGGCAATATATTATCATTTTTATTAGGAAATAGTAAGGTACTAGAACTCACTAGAAGGTTACAATTAATGCATTTTTGATCGCGAAGCACAAAAAATGACAGGGGCCTGCTTCACTTAAACCGTGCCGAGAAGTACTTGCTTCATTAAACTTTTGGTCTTTGAAACACAAAGAAAGTCAAGCTTCCATGTAAGGTGGTGTGTTTTACTTGGTAGCTAGAGGAGCTGCTTAGACTTGAGAAAATCTTAGAAAAAGGGGAATTCACCTATGTTCACGATGTGGAAAGGTGGCAGAGACAGTAACAATCTGTTTCACATTGTAAATTCACAAACCAGCTATGGGATGTGTTCATAATTTTGAAGGGCGTCAGGTGGACAATGCTAGGCAGCACTGCTGATCTTCTGGCAAGCTGGAATGAAGGATACAGTGGCAACAAAGACAAATGAAAAATTGTCTCAGCAAGCATCTCGCGGACAATTTAGAGAGGAACTTTAGATGTTTTGAAGATACAAGTTGCTCTTTACAGAAGATTAAATCTAAATGCATTCCTCTTTCTCAGTTTTGGTGTAAATCTGAAAGTATTGATAGTCATAATGTCATTTTAGAGGTGTTAGGATTCTTGTAAAAAGAACAAGGATGTTGTAATATTCATTTGGATTCCATCATTAAAAAAATGATGATGATTACTTGTATATAAAATACGTTACCATGTCAAAATAAAAACTTTCAACGTAAGTCCTATTGAATATGCTTACTCAATGGTGGAGAGTCGAAGTGAGAGGCTATATGGAAATCCGCTGCAATGAAAAAAGTTTCACTTGACACACTACTTCTGTAGCTATCGTGATGGCTTACAATTTGTAAAAGAAAGGGTGTTTGCCCCTTCGCTTTAGTTCATGTTCAATAAAAGAAACGCTGCAGCAGGAGATTTATGGCCGCTGTACACTATGAATTTGAACCTTGCGAAAACTAAAACCTAGTATTTAAGTGAGAGGAAGGTAGACGAATGATCCCACATCAGTTGTGCTCTAATTGAAGCTAGACCAACAAAACCACAAGTGATTTCTTGGTTATCCCATAAAAAAAGATGTTTAGTGATCAATAGGTTTTATTTGTGCAAATGAGTGGGGAGGACGTGTACAATCTTTTGTTGTGTTATGAACTGGAGGATAAAGGTGGAGATAAAAAGTTATATAGGCTTAACAAGGCGAGAGAGCTGAGAGCCCAGAGCCCGTGACCTTGATCAAATGAAGAGCATTAAGGGCGAGGACGACAAGGTTTTGGTGGAGAAAGTTCTCATTAGGAGGAAATGACAACATTATTTCCATAAGCTACTAGGGAGGAAGGTTTTGTGTTGGGTGACTTGGAGTGACCAGAGAGGTGTCGTGATTATGGTTATTGTAGGTGTATAAAGGTTGAGGAGGTTAAGAAGGCTATTCATAGGATGTGCAGGTGTTGAGCGACTTGGCCCGGTGAGATTTCGATGGATTTTTTAAGAGCTTAGGCAGGATAGGTATGGAGTGGCTGACTAAGCTGTTTAATGTCATGTTCAGAACGACGAAGATACCTGAACTTTAGAGATGGAGTGCGATGATTCGTTTGTATAAGAACAAAGGTGACATCAAATTGCAACAACTATAGGGGTGCCAAGTTGTTAACTCACATGATGAAGATTTGGGAGAGAGTGGTGGAGTTGAGGTTGAGGAAGATTGTTAATTTCTCCGAGAAACAGTTCGGTTTCATGTCAGGGTGCTTGACTATAAAAGTCATTCATCTTGTAAGGAGACTAGTGGAGGAATATAGAGAGGAAAATAGACTTACACATGGTGTTCATTGATTAAAAAAAGGCTTACGACAAAGTTTTCAAGAAGGTTTTTTGGATGTGCTTGGTGGCTAAAATTGTTCCGGTGGCGTACATTAGATCGATTAAGGACATGTACGATAGAGCTAAGACTCAGAAGGAGACTCGGAGTATTTTTTCGTAATGATGGGGTTACACCAGAGATTGACCCTTAGTCTTTTTTTTTATTTGCCTTGGTGATGCATGTATTGATGCGGCAGATTCAGAGCGAGGTGTCATGGTGTATGTTATTTACGATTTATATAGTTTTGATTGACGATATCCGCAACGGAGTTAGTGCTAAGTTGGGGGTGTGGAGGCAAACTTTTGAATCTAAAGGGTTTAGGCTAATTAGGACTAGACAGAGTATTTAAAGTGCAAGTTCAGTACGGTGGAACATGAAGTTGATATGATAGTGAAGCTTGACACTCAGGCTATTCAGAAGAGAGATAGTTTCAAGTATCTTGGTTCTATGATCCAGAAAAATGGGGAGATTGATGAGGATGTCACTCATTGTATTGGTGCAGTGTGGATGAAATGGAGGATCACATCCAGAGTCTTATGTGATAAGAAGGTATCCCCTAAGTATAATGGAAAATTATACAGAGTGGCGGTTAGACCATCTATGTTGTATGCGGCAGAATGTTGGTTAGTCAAGAACTCTCACATTCGAAAGATAAAGGTGGAAGAGAGGAGGATGTTGCGGAGGATACGTGGGTTGACTAGGAGAGGTAGGATTATGTATGAGGTTATTTAATACAAGGTGGAAGTGACTTTGGTAGAAGTCAAGATGCAGAAATTGAGTTTGACGTGATTAGGATATGTGATCAGCAGAGACATTGATGCTCCAGTACGGAGGTGTGAGGGGTTGACTATGGATGGATACGTAGATTGAAGAAATAGTGGAGGGAGATGATTCGACATGACATGGAACAGTACAGCTTACCGAGGACATGACTCTAGATGGGAAGTTGTGGAAGATACATATTAGGGTAAAACGACAGTAGGAAGGATTGTGTCCTTGTTAGTAGATAGGAAAGTGCTTTGGTTAGATTGTTTATTGTATTATCCTGTGGTTGTCTTGTTCCTGGTACCCTATGTTGCTTCTGATACTTTGTGTCCTTTCTGGTATTATATGTTGATTTTACATTATGTTTTTTTTCTGGATTATTTTTGTCATGAGCGGGGGATTTATCAGAAACAACCTCTATCTCACTTCTGAGGTAGTGGTATGGACTACGTACACTCTTCCCTCCCCAAACCCTACTTTGTGGGAATATACTGATTTTTTTTTGTTTGTTAAATTTTCTTTGAAATTATAGACATCAATATTTACATCTTTCAACTTTCAGCAGGGCTTGAAAACCACAATACACTTACTAGGTTGTGGTAATTATTATAATAATAGTTACAAGCATAGTAATTACAAAGACGTGTTTCATTGCTATAATGTAATTATAGTGTAATTAACATTGTCACATGCGGTTGAATAAGTGTACTTCTAAATATATTTAATTTTAAAAATAATTATTATTTATAAAAAGTTTCACAAATGAAGAAGTAAACAAATTTTAATGTGTGATAAAATATAAAATACATGTGTATGTAAGAGATATTAGATACTTTTTACAATTAGGTATTTAACCTTCATACTTTTATTTAAAGAAAAATATTAAATAGTTATAAATCAGTAACTAACTTTATAAAGAATACTCAGTGTCTAGTCTATACAACGATCACATACCCTGTGTAATTTCACAAAGTGGGGGGCTGAGGAAAGTAGAGTGAATGTAGATCTTACCTTTACCGTAAAGGTAGAGCAGATGTTTCTAATAGATCTTAGACTCAAGTAATGTTTCTTGGCTATCTTCCAAATTAATATATCTTAACTTAAAATAATTGATAAAATTTCCAATTGTCTAATTTTTTTTATTCCAACTCATATGAGTATAAGTAGGGAGGGATAGTCCGTGCCAAGAGCTGACCCAATAACACTACATTATACTTATGAGTACAACAATTTTCACATGAAAGAACTCTCATATTAGAATTTATCTCCAAACGGTCGAGTCATATTTTCAAATTATTAAACAACTATTAAAATGGAAAAAGTATCGTGGTTTTATTGGTAAGTCTGGGCCTTATCAGAACCGGGTCGGGACGGATCGGATGAACCGATACTGGACCAGGATTGTCCAAATGGCCACTATACCGGTACCGGGATGAACCGGTCTAGGATAACCAGTACAGGACCCCGGTCCTGTCTCGTCCCATTGTATACCAGGCCTATAGTGGACGGACCGGTCTGGTTCACCCTTTTTTAATTTATTAAATATTTTTATTTTATAATTATTGTACCAATAATTTATGAATATATTTTTTTATTTATTCAATTACTAATTTTGTAACTTATAAGTTTTATTTATAGTTTTTTCTTAAAAAAATAATTTCGAAAGTTATGTAATGTTCGAAATTTAAATAGCATATGCTTTTTTTCTTAATTTTTTAAGCTAACATATAAGATTTGAATTTCGTATTAAGTTTTTAAAATTTAAAATTTTTTAAAGTTTGTAAAATTTGATATTTTGTAAGGTAAGTTTGTAGTATTTTTTGTATGTTTTTCAATTTGAAAGTTATAATTTTTGTAACTTATTTTTTCTAAGTTTTTTCAAACTTTTTTATAACTTTACATTTTTTTAAATTTATATAAGATTTGAAAGTTTTCTAACTTATGTTTTTTTAAGTTCTTTTTCTAACTTAAGATTTGAACACCTAATTTACGCAACCACCTTTTAAGAATTGTTAAAAGTATAAACAAATGATAATAATCTTAATTTTATTCAGATATTTAAAATTTAATTACAATTTACAACTATTAGTAGAGCACCTAATTTACGCAATCACTTTCTAGGAAGGCTTTTGTTTCAACTAAGACTCGAATGTAATACTAAAAGTTGTATATTCTAGAAAAATATTTGTCCAATTCTTGTAAAGATCAAGTGTGATCAACAGATAGGTTTGGTAAATTTTACAAACGATCTTTATGTTTCATGTCGTTCACTATTGTCACCAATTACTGAATCTATAAATAATTTATACTGTGAAGTTAACCTTGGTAGTCCTTTGTTGCGTTGGCCGATGTTGATCCAATCTCAGAATAGCACCGAAATCTCCTAGTTGTCTTCTTCTAGTAAATATTTGTGTTCTCTAACTTAATATCTAACTCTGAAGCTACTGATGTCCCTTGAATAATTAGCAAGTCCTTTGCCATCTTGCTAAGTCTTCAAAATTGATTTTTTCGAACCCCTCCACCAATTCAAAAGTTGTGGTATGCCTTCACTGTCTGTAATATTATTAAGTTCCTGGTTTAGATAGTCATTAAAATCATATTTATTAGAAGAATCAATACCAAGTTGAGACTTCATCTTACTATGAAAATCTTGTTTAGGCCTACTACTTTGTGGAGCTTTAACATTATTTTTTTGTAATGCACAATATTTATCATAGATTTCCCTAGCACATAATCTAATGCTATTTTGACAAGTTCTCAAACTTGATCGTTCATATATCTAAATTTTCATTAATACATTTAACTAATGCTCTTGCACTAGTTGCTTTATGTTCAGGTTAAAATGAATAGCAATGAAATAAATTTATGGGATAGAAAAAATATTATTTAAATTTTTAAATTAAAACTTCAACAACCTCTCCAAATAATAATTTATCTTTATATTCAGTATAACGCGTTGTAATATTAAATTCAGGTATAAAATTTCATTTAATAGTAGGATAATACAACCCAAATGTAATTGTAATATGATGAGTAAGATTATTTGCCAGAGTGCAGAAGATATTCTTATATG
>JBDJHY010000097.1:2824153-2840304 GCA_039654485.1 Withania somnifera
GAATTTCATGGCAGTATAAAGATCTAAATGAGAACACAATAATAATAATATAAGTAATTGTCTTTTACTGGTTTAGTCTCGATATGGTATCGAGCACCTGATAATACTACTTTTACTTATTTTAGTCTAGGCTTCACCTCCTGGCACGGGGACTTACATATATATTTGTTTTTACTAATAAATTCTGGGACTTGAGACTGACTATGTTCGGCAGTGAGTACAGCTTTTGACACACATGGTACTAGCGGTTATGGAAACATGATGATAATGATTATTGATGACCATAAGTGATACTACCACATATATATACTTCGGCGTTGAATGCCTTGATTTGCCAAGTAAGGCTATTACTGATATGGTATGATTGATATGAGACACTGTGTGCCGGCGAAATAATACTTATATGAGGCACTAGATGCCGGCGGAATAACATCATTATGGGGAACTATGTGCCGATTGTGATCCATTGTGGCTCTAAAAGTGGGATGTGAGGTTTTATGACGATCATATGTTTGTTATTTTTCTGCACTTATTTTCTTCAATGTACCCCTGGTAGTATGGTGATGCCTATGGGTGAGTATGGTTGTGGTGTATGTTGTGCTTCATTATGGGGGACTTGTCAGCGTTTAAATTATTTTACTTTATTATTCGTATCACTGCATGGTTGTCTTTATCGGTCATTTGTTGTTGCATGATATACGGGATTAGCGTTTTATACTCTTATTTAGTTATTCATCCTTTCACTTGAGGTTACGGGTATACCGACCATGTTCTACTCCTATCTTCTTTGATTCCTATTTATTAAGTTATATTGCACATATATTGTTGCAAGGATGCTGGTACGTTCTCTTCCATTGCCTGTGATCCTATGATGTAATTAGCTAGCACTATCAGTCTATGTGACACTTGCTTCGTAATTGAGTTGCTAGTTTTCCTGTATTGTACTAATTGCTTCCGTAACCCTTTTTCTTGTACTCTGTTATTTACTGCTTTTATTATTAATATGCGCTCAGGGGGCCCTCGAAGTCTACTGAGTATGGGTTGCTTCGGCGACTTGTACTCATACTACACTTGCACTTGTGCAAATCCAAGTACAGGTTTCCGCTCTTGATACACAGATAGTTGTTCGTTCAGATTCTATTAACATCGGAGATTCAGGGTGAGTTTGGCGTCCAACTTGATCTTGCTTCTCTTCAGGCTTATGTTTTAGTGATCTCCATTGTATTTCGGAGACATATTAATACTATCTTTATTTCAGTTTTCATCATTCTGTACTTAATGGTTCGTTTGACACTGATACTGGATTTTGGGTGGTTTCTTTTTTAATTAATTCTATAAAACTATTATTTTATATTGACTTTTGATATTCTTCCGCATTTAATGTAGTAGTCCTCTGCTTCAGATACGGGGTTTGGTTCTCCTACTGGAGGTATAGTAGGTGCCATCATGATCCGCAAAATCGTATCGTGACACCTTGGTAGCTAGAACTTTCCTAACATATTCAAAACCAATAATACAAGCTCTATAGGCAACAAAGAAATACTTGAATTTGCCATTTTCATCAAGCTTCAATACCGTCTTACTTCCCAAATTTACCGCTCTAAGCATATAGCTATAAGCATCAAGCACAACATAACCATGCTCATGAGTTCCTCTTACCAACGACTTTGAATAACAAATTCAACAATTACTGAAAAAAAATTCAGCAATTGCTAAAAATATAATTGCTACTTAGCAATTGCTGAATCTATTTTCAGTAAAAGTAGATAACATAAAAATGAGCAATACCGATAAAAAAATAATATTCATTTACCAAAATGAACAAAAATCACCCCTTAGACAATTTCAAAAAACTGACGATATTTCCTTAACTGCAGATTCAATAGCACCGCCCACTATTATACCAACAAAATTCAATCCAGAACTGAGAGAATTTAGTCACAAAAAAAAATTAAAAAATATTAAAGAAAAATAAATTATTTTTCTCTCCTCTCTTCAAATAATTATCACTTTACGATATTCTTAAAACTTGTGTTATTTTTTTAAATTAAAAAATTCTTTTGTCACCTTAATTAAATCTTCCAAAACTCTACTCAAATTTTAGAATGAAACGCCATCTAACTTAATCCACGTGGCTTCTGGTGAAACGCCAGGGAGAAGGGTAATCACGAGATTCTGGTCTGTGCTCACCTCATCTCACCTTAGCCGGTCCCTCACAATTCACAAACTCATCAAATCTGCTCTTCCACTTTCTCTTTCTTCATTCTCTAGGCTGTTTCACGTCGTTCATCCATTTCCTCATCTCCTGTTCAAAATTTCTATTAATTCACTCACTATGCGACCTGTTACTTTCATTCCTTGATTCCTTTACCAACTAGTTCTCTTCTTTTTAAGTTTCCTTTTGACTTTCCGCTTCACGATTCCGATGGAAATATGTCGTTTGCTTCTCTTCCTTGCCGCGCTTTCTTCGATTTTCCAACTCTTCCTTGCTAGCTCCGGAGATGCTGATCCGATTTACAAGTAAGTTCTACTTTAGGTATTCTTCTTTTTTTTTGCTGCTCAAGTATTCTAACTAGCTTATTGTTGTTTCTGAACTATCGTTTTACTCCAAAATACATGTTTGATTTTTGTCCGTTTGGTTATGCAATTCATAAATTTGGAGATTTAGCAATTGGCATAGCTCGATTTATAGTATGAATCCACTAAACAATTAAATTGGAAGAAGAGTGCTTTTGTGTGGGGACGAATTCTTTTTACGTAGGAAAATCATTTTTCTGAGTAATGTTGAGTGTAGAAGTAGGTGTGGAATGGTAATTTACGAGGTGGAGAATAGAGTAAGGAAGTTAGTGTTTTGGGGTATTTTGGATACTAAAGAGTGATAACGATGAAGGGGAGAGTAACTGATACAGGTGCTGCCATGTGCAGGTTCAAACCGCAAAATAGCCTCTTGCAGAAATGTAAGTTAAGGCTACACATAATAAACCCTTGTACTTTTGCCCTTCCTTGGGCCCGTGCATAATGGAAATTGTAGTGCACTAAACTTTCCTTTTTAAAGAGTGGTAATGATAAAGTTTATGTTGAAATAAGTGATATGGAGTAAGGTTTGGAATATTTGTAAAGAGAAATAACCTTAACTCATCAGTGACAGATAGTCATTTTCTCTCTGTTGGTAGAAAACATTTTCCACCATACAAAACACTGTTGAACACCTTTTCTGGCAATTGAAGCATTTGGTTATTCGTGACATATCTTCATACTTTCTAAAATTGGTAGACGAGTCATTGGGAATTAGAGATGAGGGGACTGTATCACTTGATTAGTGTATGCTTTGCATACTTATGGGGAGGTGGAGAGTTATTTTTGTTGCCTATCTGTTGTTGAAATCTACATCTCAAGGGGAAAATTCATAAAGTATTTATCTTGTGGTAAAAATCTGTGTTTCTTGAGCTATGGAATCTTCATCCTTGCTAATCCAGAGAAACAGAATTGGATTCCTACAGTAACCTGTGGAATCAATTGATCTTTCTTGTTGAATGCTAAAACCTTGTATATTGCTCCTTACACACCATTTGGATCATTAAAGATTTAATCATGGATTAAAATGCTATATGGTCAAGGAACCTGTTACTGTCAAGAACTTTTTCTTTTTAAATAAGCATCAAATAGACATGACTTCAGCCACATAGATATTTATGTTAGCCTATAGGAGATGCAATCTCTTGACATTTGGATTTTTATTTCTTAAATTGCAAGTCATACAGCTAAGGGATTGCATTTGGTTTATCTTTTGGAAAAATGGGTTGGTTGGATTGGCTTTGGGAGAATTGCTTGTTCATTTGGAGATTTACTTTCGGAAGGAATATCTAGTCTCTTTTGTTTTGGGGTTTTCTGAGCATGAAACAGCATTTCCAGAAAAAATAAAAACAATGAAAACAGTTTTTTATAGGCTCAAGAATTCAAACCAATATAGGATTTGGACTGTGCATATATTAGACATGTTTCAATCACGTTTTCCTTAATATGCACCAGATTATATCCTCAATATTATATCTCTTGGGGTGAATTAATGTCAGTGGGCTGCGTTTTTACTTCATAAGATTATTAATCAGGAGAGGACTAGCATGTCCTCCAGAACTTTGGTTAGTTGCAGAACATTACTCTGATTTTTTAGTTTTTTCTTTGATCAAATTCATTGAGCATAACTTTAACACTGTAACATTTGAGTGTTAGATGACCACATAACATAGGCTATTATGGCTTCTTTGTCAAAATGGACACAACTATCATAAAAGCCACATAACCAAGTCCAACCCAACTGAAACATGAATAGCCTCAGAAGCTGCAAAGATCAAGAATGATCCCAAGAACTAGTGATAACTGAGAGTCCACGTATGTTTTGACCAGACAATTGATCATGGATGTGTTAAGCTCATTTTGGATGTGGAACATGGCGACTAACATCTAATTGTTATCGAATATATAAAGTTATTGTGATTTCATTGCTTTCTGTTTATGCTCTCGTATTTTCTGGACAAAATCATGAAATATAAATGGCAGTATATGCATATAAACATACCTTTGCAAGATACTATAGTATACTTAAAATTATTGCAATCAGCGCAATCAGCTGTTGGTTCTTTATCTACTCCTACTTTCCTGGATAGCGCCTTGATTTCATTCCTGGTGGTAGTTTTATGGGCTGAATTCTGATTGAAATCCAAGTATCTGCTTGTTTTCTGCTGCAATTCTGAAGTTATCAGTTCTGATCATTAAATTTGTTGGTTTCGCAGAGCATGTGTTGGTCATTGCAAAGAAACTGGATGTGTGGGGGGAAAATGCTTTCAACATTGTAATTTTTCTTCTGGAGAAAATCCAACTGATGGTCCATGGTACCTGCAGGAACCACTTTATCTGAGATGGAAACAGTGGGACTGCCTTAGTGATTGTCGATACCACTGTATGCTTTCTAGAGAGGAAGAAAGGCTGAAACTTGGTCTTACGCCTAGCAAATATCATGGGAAATGGCCATTCCGGCGTGTCTATGGGATTCAGGTTCTTCATAAAATTAGATTAAACTTTTTCCTACATCTAGCATCTGCTACAATTTATTCATCTTAACATAGTCCTCTCTGAAACCAGGAACCTGTTTCTGTGGCACTCTCTGCACTTAACCTTGCTATACAATTCCATGGATGGGTATCCTTTTTCATTCTAGTGAACTACAAGCTACCTTTTAGCCCGAACAAGAAGCCATATTATGAATACACTGGCTTGTGGCATATTTATGCTATTTTATCGATGAACTCCTGGATATGGAGTGCTGTTTCCCATAGTAGGTGAGTTCCCATTCTTTTTGTTTCTCTCTGATTAGTAATTCTATCTACTGTAAACTGCATAAATTTAGTTTAAGCTGAAATCAGGTGGTTTGAAACCGTCTTCTGAAGTATGGTAGTTCCCACTTTTTTAGTATAGGCTTCTCGCTGAAAACGTTGTTATCAGAAATATTCAAGTTTCTTCTATTGATAGACAGCTTCATCTTCACAAATGAAGAAAGTAGAAACTTTCTCTATTGTTTGTCAGTTTCCGAATGAAACTATGTGCCATCAGATATCATATGCGACTATGAGGCTGCTATGAATAGCTATGGTTTATGAGGAGTGAGAATGACAATTGTGCCTTCTGCAGGTCTATTTATAAGTGGAATGTAACAGGGAAGCATTTTTTGGTGCTTGTAAATCTTGTTGTCACTAATAGTGATCTTTTCTTTGAAGTGCGTAACTCAGGGGCGCGAGGGTGTTCAGTCGAACCCCCTCGGTGAGAAACTGTATATTTAAGGTAATATTTTTAATATACATATATATAGATTATAAATCCCATGAACACAAGAATAGAGGTCGGCTCAGTGGTTTTGGGAATTCGAAATTCACCTTGAGGTTTCAAGTTCTAATCTCAAGCACTACATTTTACTTTTTGAACCCCTTTAGTGAAAATCCTAGATCTGGCTTGACGACATCATTAAGCTTGCATAGGAATAGAGAGGACACTTAAATTTAATTAAAATACTCCCTCCATGTTAATTTAAATGGCACTATTTCCTTATTACCCTATTCCAAAAAAAATGACAGCTTTCTAAATTTGAAAAAGAAAAATTATTTTCCATTTTACCCTAATGACAAGCTTTTACAGCCACACAAATGTTACGGCATGTTTAAGATCACAAGTTTCAAAACTATTATTGCCACTCAAATGTTATGACATATTTAGGACCACAAGTTTAAAAAAGTTTTCTTTCTTAAACACTTCATGCTCAGCCAAACTATGGGTTATAAATTAAAACAATGTCTTAATGTGTCCTTGCAAGTGCTTTCCTGATTCTCTTCTTTGGTGAAGCACATGGAAATATCTTTAGTTAAGAGGTCGTGGTAAAAATTGAACCAAGGATTTTTTGTACTTTACCATGTTGAATTATATGATCCCTCATCTGGGCTTAAATTATTGAAGAGGGGACAAGTTTGTTTATTCAGTTAGGTATTAACACTTTCTAATTTCAACTGTTGTTTAAGACTGCTTGCGTTTGTAACTTTCTAGAAAAGTTACCAAAGGGTCTTCGTTACACTAATAACCATGTTGGGTAATTGACACTATTCTCTAATGTATATGCTGTTTTCTTCTTGCTTACAGTTTCTCTTTTTGGATACCTTGTTTAATGTTCTGGAATTAATTGCAGAGATGTGGAATTGACTGAGAAGTTGGACTATTCATCTGCGGTTGCATTTATTGGATATTCTCTTCTTGTTGCCATATTGCGAGCCTTCAATGTGAGAAATGAGGCATCAAGGGTAATGGTTGCTTCTCCCATTGTTGCATTTGTGACAACACATATCTTGTATCTGAACTTTTATCAACTCGACTATGGTATGTCCCTTTTCAGTATGACTTTCTTTCTGTTGAGTGTACCTTATTACCTGCTAGGCCTGGAAACAATACATCAACTCTTTGGATAATTGTAGCATCATTAGTCCAACTTCCTTTGGGTCAACAGCTGGGATCTGTATAATTTTCAACTTCTGCAGTATATCAAAAATGCTAAAACTTGATTAATAAACTTCCTATAGTGTCTCTCTAAAGACACAATCAAGTGGATCGTTACTAGGGAGGAAGCTGTAGATATGGGTAGTTGATTGAATTTACTTTCAAGTTATTATGCATGTTAACGGATGTGAATAAAGATCATGAAGATTGCAATAAATGGATCTTAGGAAAGATAAAATGCTGCTCTTATTTTGAATCCAGTCTGCTTTGATGAGGTTCAGTGCCTTTTCCCAAATCATTATTTAAGATATCAAATTGTGATTTGTGGGGTGTGAATCACTGAGAAGATAAAACAAAGCTAACAAACAACTATCGAAAATCAATTAGAACTGACCATTAGGCCATCTACTTCACCGACCTCCTTTGATCAGTTCAACTTGTGGTTCCTGAAGTTTTGGTTCTAAAGGGTGGCAAACAGCAGGTTGAGCTGAATTTGGGCGGGTCAACAGGTGATGCACCGATAAACAGATTATTGCTCAGTCCTGCCAAAAAGCTGCTCTAAGATGAGATGAGTGAAGATAGACTTAATAATAGGTCATAATCAAACTCGCCTATCTCTTACCAAGTTTTCATTTTCTTTGTTTTTTTTAAAAATAATTTATTTAATAATAAAAACTAATAAAGGAAGACTTCTTTACTGCAGCTATATATAACATAGCTAACAATTTGTTTTTATTTATTTTATTATTTTAACAAGGTTTCTTATGGGTCAATTCGAGCTAATATGTAGCCCAAATTAAGCTTGGATGGGCTGAAGTTGGGCCAGTTAAGTTGGGCTGAGATTGTACGGGCTGGTCAAGAACCCACCCAGACTTGGACTGGGTGGGGGTGGAGGCTTCATATTTTTATGGGCTAATTTTCCTGCCTCTAGTCCTAATGTTGTAGTTGGATTCCACCTTCCAGTGTTCCTACACGGGCTTAGACTTCCTATCTCGTCTATCCTTGGGTTCACTTTCAGGTTTTTTTGTGTTTCCTTTGGGATGTGAAGTAATGAGTGACAAAAGAATGATAATGAATGGATATAGCTAAGAAAAAGTTAAAAAAAAAAAAAAAAGAAAAAAAAAAAAAAAGAAACTGCATGTTAGAGAATCCAGTTTGGCTTGATGAGGATGTCACACGATTATCTTGTCGCCAGACCAAAAATATGTGCGAATATTTTTTATTATATATATTCTTCCACTATCTAAACAAAATAGAAATTACTCGAAAAAAGAAAAAATAGACCTAAAATGCTAGTTGTTCTTATAGTCATTTAACAGTTTCTGAATCTATGACATGAAGTGTTTGACATAAAAAAGAGAACATGTTGTTGAGTGGAAACTACCTGTCAAGATTCAAGAGTACTAAAAGGCTTATTAAAGGAGTTCTTCCTCTGCTGATTGACAATTTTTATCCCCTTATCAATTGAAAATACAATTTGCACTCATCTATTGTCAAGTTCCCATTTTGACACTCCCTGAAACAAATTCAAGATCTTGGATAAACTTTGAATAGATTTTTGGATATATTCTCCAATACCAATACTTCCCTTTTCCCCTTGTGATACTGGTGCACTACTGATGTTTCTTCTAAAGCATATGTATGGTAACCATTTGGACACTGTAATGGAATGGAATGCAATTTCTTGTATTATTCAACAAGTAAGCAAGATATAAATAGAATACATTAGCTTAGGAAAGAAAATAAATAGAGATTCCTAAAAAACTGCTAGCTAATCCTACAAATCTGCTAGATAATTATGCCTACATACTTTATAGAGAATAATGCCTATATAAATTTTGTGACACTCCCCCTCAAGTTGGAGCATAGATATTAATCATGCCCAACTTGTTACAAAGATAATCAACTCGAGTCAATGCACTGCGTTTGTTAGCAAATCATCTAGTTCCTCTCCTTTCTTCACGTAGCTAGTAGAAATCTTATCTTCTCACGAATAAAGTGATAGTCAACCTCAATATGTTTAGTTCTATCATGATACACGAGATTTGAGGTTATATAAAGAGCAGCTTGATTATCACACCAAAGTTCTGCTGGCATATGGTGCTTCAACCCAATCTTAGTTACGAGATGATGTATCCATATAATCTCACACATAGACTGTGACGTAGCTTTGTACTCAGATTTTGCACTGGATCGAGATACAACACTTTGCTTCTTACTCCTCCATGCTACAATGTTTCCTCTAACAAAGACACGATAGCCTGTAGTGGATTTTCTATTATTTTGGAACCAGCCCAATCAACATTTGCAAAACACTCAATACTAGTATGGTCGTGATTGCTATACAATATGCCAAGTCCAGGAGATCCTTTCAAGTAACATAGAATCTTCTCCAAAGCTACCCAATGTTTGACCGTAAGTGCGGACATGAACTAACTAACAATAATTACCACAAAAGCAATATCCGAACGAGTCACCTTGAGGTAGTTTAACTTTCCAACTATCCTCCTATATCTCTTTGGATCATAAAATGGCTCTCCATCATTATTCATAAGATGCTTTTGGGAACCATTAGGATAGTGCAAGGTTTGACTACCAACTTTTCAGTTTCTGTAGGTCAAGAATATACTTTCTCTGAGACACAAGAATTCCCTTCTTGCTTTTATTTACTTCTACTCCCAAAAAGTATTTTAACTGACCTAAGTCCTTCATATGCAACCTGGTATGCAAGAAAGACTTAAAAGGGAAGAGATCCCTTTAGAATTACCTCTTGTGATGGAAATGTCGTCAACATATACAATAAGAAGGATAGCGCCAACAACAGATAGTCGGTAGAAGACAGAGTAATCACATTTGCTCATTTTCAAGCCAAACTCCTGAACGACATCACTGAACTTTTCAAACCATGCCCAGGGACTCTGTTTCAAGCCATACAAGGACTTCTTCAAATGATAAGACTTTCTCATACTCCTCCAGAGCAATAAAAGCAGGTGGTTGCTCCATATATACTTCCTCTTGAAGATCACAATGAAGGAATGCATTCTTGATATCCAACTGATGTAAAAACCAATTCTCAGAAGCAGCTAGAAAAATGAACAAGCGAATAGAAGTGAGTCTGGCAACCGGAGAGAAAGTGTCTAAATAATCTACTCCATAATTTTGAGCATATCATTTAGTTACAAGTCTGGCCTTGAGTCTTGCCACGGAGCCATCTAAATTAACTTTGACTGTGAGCACCCACTTGCATCCCACTGCTTTCTTCCTATTGGGTAAATCCACTAAATCTCATGTGTGATTTTCCTTTAGTGCATGTATTTTCTCAAGCATTGCATATGACCATCCAAAATGATGTAAAGCCTCCTTCACGATTTTGGGTACAAAAACAGAGTCTAGAGAAGCGATCAAGGATCTAGATGTAGAAGACAAGCAATCGTAGGAAAATAACTTAGTAATAGAATATGTGGATTTGCAAGTTCGTGTATTTTTACGAAGAGCAATAGGGAGGTCAAGTTTTTCATGAGGACCCAGTGGAGGAGAAACTGGTGCAGTGCATATATCATCAGTTTCTTCTCTCCTTGAATAAATTTGAACAATTGGTGGTCTTGTTGGAACATGAGTTGAAGGCACAGTAGTCGCCTGGTGCTCAATAGAGTAACTTGGCGATGGAAGTTTAACGTCACCTGATTGCACAACATGAGTAATGTGATAAATTAACCACTCATCTTCGTCCCCCAGACTTGTAAAACTGGGAGAGACATAAAAGAATAGTGCAGTCTCTGAGAATACCACGTCATTTGATATCAAATATTTTCCCAGTTCAGTAGAATAACGGCGATACCCTTTCTGAAGACGAAAACAACACACGAAAACACACTTCAATGTCTTATGGTCCAACTTAGTAGTAGATGACCGAACATCTCGAACATAGAACGTACTTCCAAATATCTTTGGTTCCACTGAAAATAATGGCTTGTTTTGAAAAAAAACACTATAAGGCATATTACCAACAAGAACATCCAATGGCATGCGATTGATCAGAAAACAAACTGTAGAGACTGCATCAACCCAAAATTGTTTCGAAACCTTCATTTGGAGCAAAAATGTCCGGGCTGTCTCAAGTAGATGTCTGTTCTTTCTCTCTGCAACTCCATTTTGAGAAGGTATATCAACTCATGATGATTGATAGAGAATACCGTATTGTCTCATGTAGGACTGAAACAACTCTGACATGTATTTTTTGGCATTATCACCTCTTAGGATGCACACCGAAGTATTAAATTGAGTTTTGACTTTAGCACAAAAGGCACAAAAGTGAGTAAACACTTCAGAGAGATTTTCATAAAATAAATCCAAGTTTTCCGAGGATATCATCTATAAAAATAACAAAATTGATATGTTCAGTTTTACAAACGCAGGACACGGTCCCCAAACATCAAAATGAACTAGCTCAAAAGTTGTCTCAACCCGTTTGTTAACCCTTGGACCTAACGTGTTGTGATGATGTTTTGCAAATTAGCATGATTTACAATCCAAAGAATGAACATTCTGAAATTGGGGGGCAAAGCTTCTTTAATAAGGGTAAAGAGGGATGTCTAAATGACAATGTGTTTCAAATGGAGACATTACACTTGAGCAGGCAACGAATTGAGGTTCATATTCATTAAGGATATGTAATCACTAACTACATATCCTTTACCAGTAACCTTATGCGTCGCAAGATCATGAAACAAGCAATAATTGGGAAAGAACGAAATGTAACAATTAAGTTCTCTAGTAAGTTTTCTCACAGAGATCAAATTGCAGGTCATCTTGGGTAAATTTAATAAAGATGACAGGGTAATGGAGGAGGTTGCTTTGACGCTCCTAAATCTCACAATGTCACATATCCATCAGCTACTGCTACCTAAGAGGGTGCTTTGTATGATCTTGAATATGTCGTAATTGAAAACAATCTTGAATATGTCGTAATTGATGAGGTGACGTGCGAAGTAAGCCGTGATAAACAGAAACCAAAGTTGTAGCACTAGCACCTTCAGCAGTGGTGCGTGACAAACAGTCTGACAATCTCTTTTAAAAAGCAAAGGCCTAAGAAGTCGAGCCCATTGAATGGAATTTCTTGTCTTATTCCAACAATTAAGCAAGATATAAATATAATACATTAGGTGCTAACTTACGAAAAAAAATAAAGAGAGATTCCTAAAAATCTGCTAGCTAATCCCTACAAATCTTCTAGCTAATTATGCCTACGTACATTACAAAGAATAATGTCTATATACATTTTGTAACAGACACATACAGATGTCGTAATCACAATTTTAGAAAATACAGGACTAAAATAGATATTATATCTTAAAATTTGGGACAGAGGTGTCTAATAAAGTTTGAAAACGTTGGCATTATGCATCATCTGTCAAACTTGTAGGTCATCTTGTTTTGTTACATTAAAAATAACATTTAACGGTCTCCGTTTCTTTTTCTTCCTTGTTTTCCTTAAATCTGCATCATGTAAAATCAAACACTAATTTGACCTTGCACGGAGAAAGGGGGGGGGGGAGGGGGTGTTGGCTAAGATGTGATAGAAGCAACTGTTTTTCCTTTTTGGCTTTTTTCTTTCACATTTTTAGTGGTCAAATTAGTGTCCAAGTGTGCATGTCTCCATTGTGGTAGCTAGGACCCTTAAAGTACTGATTATGTTTAAGTGGCAGCTCTATATGTCATGAATTTGTTACATGATATGAGGTGTTGTAGCCGCTGAAGTTGCCAGATTATCTTGCAGGATTAAACATCAAAGTCTGTGTTGCTATGACCATGCTGCAGTTTATTTTATGGGCAGTCTGGGCAGGTCTTACCCACCATCCATCACGCTGGAAGTTGTGGCTTGTAGTGGCTGGTGGAATCCTTGCTACACTCCTAAAGATGTATTCCTTTCCTCCCTATATGGGGTATGTGGATGCTGATGCTTTATGGCATGCTATCTCCATTCCACTGACCTACTTGTGGTGGAGTTTCGTAAGGGATGACAGTGAATTTGGAACGATAACTCTCATCAAGAAAGCAAAGTAGAAGGAGAAGCATGTTACGATTGGTTAAGGTTGTCCAAAGTAATTTCCATTCATGTCTTGCTAGTTTTTGGTTGGTTGGCTCTTTTTTCTTGCATGGACGCGTTTCTTGGAAATGTTTAGCTGCCATGCGAGTTTCTGTGTTTCCAACTTCAGTAGATCTAGTTCAGATGCATTTTTTGATTTCCACATCTTTCCCCAATAGTCATGTAAAACATATCTGAAGTTGTCTAGTACTTGTGTGATCTGTAGTTTGTATTCTACACATTTGTTCAGGGAGAAGTTCTTACTGTACCTTGGGCCACAGCATGGTATCATATTAAGCTTCTTGGAGTCTAAATGGTGCTGGACTTGGTGTCGATTTTGAAGTTGCTATAGTGCTTATAGCTTATATATTTGATTTGGCGTGTTGCTTAGATTGAATATAATCATTTCAAAGGTGGCCCCAAATTTACTACTTAATATCAATGAGAAGGGGTTTTTACTTGCAGCTACCTGTGTCTTCAGACTCATAGAACTGGGTTCGAGCATCACTTGCTTCTTTCGATTTTTGCATTTTGGGGAGAGGCACATGGACAGTTTGGATCGTTCGCATTAAAAAAGTTTAAGATATACTTTTCGAGCTGCAGTGAGAAGACGGCAATAACACCAACATATCCCGTATAATTCCACAAATTAGGGATTGAGGAAAATAATATATACGTAGACTTTATCCCTAACTCATGGTTTCCGGTAGATCCTTAGATAAAGGAAAAAAGAGTCTAGAATAGCCCAAAAAATATTAAAGGAGAAGGTGATACAAAATTAGTACTCTCTTTATCTCAATTTATGTAATTGTGTTTTGACTTTACAAGAATGATGAGAAGACTTGCTTTCCTTGTGAGTCTATTTCGGAGTCCTTCAGTGCAATGTAAAAGTATGTATTTGAAGATTAATAGGTGACAAATACATATCTGTCTTAAAAACGACAGAGTCTAACGGAGAAGTCATTGACGAGTCTAGGAAGAACCCAACTTGGTGGATGACGTTCACCTATGAAACGCGTGGACATGGGGCTCATAATTCGTTCTTTGTTGGGTCCCCACTTCTCCGCCTAGATTTTATTATATTATGTTCACTTATTTGAAACTAGAAAGGAGAAACTCAAAATGTTCCTTTTAAAGGAGAAGCCAGATGGGCTACTCTGGCTTTGGCAGGGTTACAGTTACACACCACTACCACATAGTAAGAAGATTACACCGAAAGAGAAAAATCTTTAAAATGACTTCAGTGAATTATTCTTTTTTTTTTACAGTGAAGAAAATGTCTCTAAACGTAACAACTTACATTTGTTGTTCTCCTAAAGAAAAAGAAATCAGTGTAATATAGTTATGGGAAAATGTCAACTTATTTGCACAAACTCTTTCTAGAAAGTTTATCCAAGGAATCATTAATAAGTAATTTTATGTAAGATATAGTGGTGGAGAAAAAAAGTTTAACTGGCTTTTGCAAAAAATTGAACATCGGATCTAAAATAGTTTGGACTATTTTTGTCATTATGGTAAAAGTTTTTTTTATGTTGTAGGTGTATTATGTTGGAGGAGGTTAAAAGTGTTATTCGTATGATGCGTAAAGGTAGAGCAAGAGGGCCAAGTGAGATTTCTATGGATCTTTGAAAGAGCTCTGGAAGGGCAGGGATTGCATGGCTGACCAAGTTGTTTAACGCCATTTTAAGGACGACAAAGATTACTGAAGCATGGAGATAGAGTACAATGATCCCCTTGTACACGAACAAGGGTGACATCCAAAATTGCAACAATTATAGGGGTATCGAGTTGCTAAGTCACTTGATAAAAGTGTGGGAAAGAGTAGTAGAGTTGAGGATGAGAAAGATTATGACTATTTTCAAGAATCAGTCCGGATTCATGTCGGGACGTTCGACTACAGAAGCGATCTATTTGGTTAGGAGATTGGTGGAGCAGTACAAGGAAAGGAAGAAGGACTTACACATGGTATTCACTGATCTAGAAAAGGCTTACAATAAAGTACCTACAAAGGTTCATTGGAGGTGTTTGTAGGCTAGAGGTGTTCCTGTGGCATACGTTAGGGCGATTAAGGATATGTACAATGGAGCCAAAACTCATGTAAGAACACTAGGAGGAGACTCAGATCGTTTTTCAGTTGTCATAGGGTTGCATAAAGGATCGACTCTTTACCCATTCTTATTTTCCTTGATGATGGATGCTTTGACGTGTTAAATCCAACGCGAGGTACCTTGGTGTTTGTTGTTTGTTGATGACATAATTTTGATTGACGAATTTCGTAGAGAAGTCAATGCTATGTTAGAGGTATGTACAGAAACTCTTGAGTGTAAAGGGTTTAAACTGAGCAGGGCTAGGATGGTGTTTTTGGAGTGCAAGTTCAATGAGGTAGAGTAGAAGGAAGACGTGACAGTGAAATTGGATATCTAGACTATCTATAAGAAGGTTAATTTCAAGTATTTGGGGTCTATTATCCAGGGTATAATGGAGAGATTTATGAGGATGTTTTCCACCGTATTGGCGCGGATTGAATGAATGGAGATCACATAAAGGAACGTTCTTATTGCACATGACCCTAGATAAAAACATGTGGAGGATGAGTATTAGGATAGAAGGTTAGCAGGATTGGGTTAGCTTTTGTGGGTGGGTAGGTTTGTTTTGTCTGTCTTTGGTGTTTAGGAGTCATAGTACCTTATGTGTAGTATATGGCTCGTAGAGTTTTAGGGATGTTTATTGCTTCTTGTAGTGTGAGGGTGCTATTATTTTGTTGATACCCTTGCATCTATTGTTATCTTGTTGTTTCGTTCCATTATTTCATTATATGACAGTAGTGGTCCATGTCAGTATATTATGCCATTCTTACATCATATTGTCTTGAGCGAGGGTCTTCTGAAACAACTCTCTACCTGACTCTTAGGTAGTGTTATGGATTGTGTACATTCTACCCTCCCCACACCCCATTGTATGGGAATATACTGGGTATGTTGTTGTTGATAAAAGTTTTCTTATGTTATAGGGAATAAAAAAAGTGTGTCTGTTT
>JBDJHY010000097.1:2847084-2859061 GCA_039654485.1 Withania somnifera
TTTGGGAATTCAATTACGGTATGATTTTGTATTGAATTCCGCATATCCTTTACTTTTTATTTTTCAATTTCGTTCTCCCGTCTTCAAATTCACAGACCGTATCGTGGGCTGTAGCATGTAACCTATCAAACTAAAGTATTTTTAGTCTAGTTTCCAACACAATAAACCGCACATCATTTCAAATTTGGAGTAAAACATCATGACCATTTCAATGAAGTTGGGTTTTTGCAGTGATGTCCAGCCGTACATGGGCATATGCAGTCCGCATTAGTCGCAGTAGGGCCGCACTTCAAAATACTTTTTGCTACGATGTGCGGCTGTACATGGGCATGTACCCTCTGCACATAGGCAGACGAGAGGGGTTCGTTTTGGGGTTTTCTCTGAATTTCCCACTCTTTTTCCATTCTCTCAAACCCTAATTTAGGCTTCTCACATATCCTCTTCCTCCAATATTAAGGTATGCTCTTTTCATGTATTTTTTAGTTTTTTCTATTCCTAATAATTAATTAAAATTTTCTAACAAGATTCTACCCTACAATTCAAGGGTCTTTCAAGAAAGTGAATCAAGATTTTCAAGAACTCAAATCTTTAAACTACAACCTTTAAGTTAGGACTGCAACAAAATAATCAGGTATGTGGGTATTGAATGAAGAGTCCTTTCACCTGTATGTCCAAATATCATTATTTTCAAGTAAAGTTCTACAAATTTTCAATTAGGGTTCTGACCCCGAAGCATGAACTATGTTGAATTACTTGTTATTCCTTTTGATATTTACTCCTATTTTTAGCAAGTTTTACATAGTTTTTATTCTTCTTCATGAATTCATTATTTTTCATGATTTAGCATGAAAGTTTATATGATTTTAATAGTTTAGATAAACTACATGAAATTACCCATTGATTCCTTATCTCATGAAAGTATTAATTTAAGCATGATGATTCTTTATGAATTCTTATGACTCATGAATTTTGATAGAAGAACTATTATATGACATGATACAATATGATTTATGAATGATATTGGCAAGACGTGCCAAATGTAAGATTAAATGAGCTATGTATATGTAATGAGTTTTGGGAGAATTACTGAGCACCGAGAGAACAAGGGTTTATAAACCCGAGTTTCATAACTACGTTACCACCGTAGGTTAATCGCCGATGCATAATGAAAGGAACCTAAAGTATGTTTGGTGTTAACTTTGGCTGGTTATCACTTCCCTTTGTCGGCGTAGGGGAAGCACACTGAACTGCTTGTAGCTCGTATGGTTATATGCCGGTTAAAAGAAACTCCCACTCATGTTCCATTTATGTGCAGTTTAAAGTAAAGTTACATTATGCATGACTCACACTAGTTTACGTCAAATATGATTATTTCCTGTATTATGCGCTTCAACGGTTTTCAGTTGTGTTTCATGATAAAAAGGGTGAGTCGGTGCATATATGTTTTCATGATATAGTTGCATGTCCAGTTTTATCTCTTTAGTTCAACATCATTCATGGAAATTTATTACTTAGCATATGCATGCTTACACACCAGTACATTCAAAGTACTAATACATACTCAAGTAGATTCCAGTAAACGATGGGTATCCCTCATTCATTCGAGGATGATTATTTTGTTTAAGTTCCTTTATTTTAGATTTATATTGATTTTCAGTTTCTAATATTTTAGAATTTGCTGGGGGTTTGTCCTTGCAACTCATCAGTTATGAGTAGAGGCTTCACAAACAGTCAATCAGTTAACTAGTTATAGTCAATTGTATACAACTTTATTTATCAAATAATAAAGTTTGATTTGTTCTATTTTAATTTGTGAAGAAGTATGCCCATGTTTTATCTTCTGCGTTATCTTTCAAGTAAATGTTTAATGACTCATGCCAGGCCAAGGGTTAGGTTGAGCCACTTATGATTCCAAGTACTGTGTGACGTCCAAGGGTAATCTCGGGGCGTGACATGGTCAATGCTGCAAGGCTCGGAGATAATGGTTTAATATTAGTTGTCACTATTTTTGAAAACTAATGTATATCAAGTCTTTATTTTTGAGAAAATATCAAAGTGGATGTCATGGAGATCAATTAGTTAGAACTTTGTAGAAATATACAAGCAGAATCTACTTTTGAATACAACTTCGCTGCTCAAAGGTGTGGCTTAGTAGTGAATGAAGTGGTTGAGAAATGAAAATCATGAGGTCTCAGGTTGATATTCTAGCAGAGTCGGAGTGCAAAAAATGGCCCGGACACCACAATTATAAAAAAAATAAGTTAAATATAACTTGGAAATGTGTTGATCTTTTGAATTTTTGTCATTTAGAGTGAAAAATGTGAAAACAAGTAATTGAAGTATTTTGAGTTCCTAAATAATTCTGGAATTTAACTTCAAGTAAATTTCGGGGAAATGTAACGATTCTATGTCCAAACATGATATTGAAAAACAAATCCAGAAAAGAGTAAAAATTATCCATGCACGGAAGGACTATAGGAAAAAACCCTCACTCTATCTCCCCAAACTCCACGTGTGGGACTA
Source organism: Withania somnifera (assembly GCA_039654485.1). Lineage (NCBI taxonomy): Eukaryota > Viridiplantae > Streptophyta > Magnoliopsida > Solanales > Solanaceae > Withania > Withania somnifera. The sequence continues at coordinate 2,849,608 of JBDJHY010000097.1, forward strand.
CATATTTGTGTTAAAACATCAGCCATATATGCAGATAAAAAAAATTTTGCCCCACAAACAACTTGTTTCAACTTTAGAGGCTCGATCATAATCAACCTCTCTACCTCTGAGCAGAGGGTAAGGTGTGACTACCCTCCCCGTACCCCCCTCCTTTTCTTGCATTAGAAATTGCAAATGTTAAGAGATGTGTTTGATTAAAGCCCAATTGAAATATTAACAGCTAGATTCCTTCCAACTCTACTTCTAATTAGCTTACTAAATAATTAGATTTTTTTGGCAGAGTAAAATAATAAGCATTTTGGACTTCCAACAACCTGCCCATGTGCATCACATATCCCAATTAATTAACAATTGTTTAAGTAGATAATGGGTATTAACAATAATTCAAAAGTTGTATTATACTAATAGTGTTGGAATTGTAAATCCAGATCTAGCTTCAACTACACTTGATTTAGGGTTCAACAGCATTTCTCAAACAAGCTAAGGGAGGTTGGTTGCTTCTATTTGAGACTTTGAAAAGGTAACAAATCTCTTTTCACTTCAGTTACTGCCCAATACTATAATTAAGAGGTTTAATCATGGTTTAATGAACTTTAAGGTAAAGATTATTTGAAGATCTCAGATTTGATGTCCTCATAAGGTGCTCTTCCCCTTAATGAGTTCAGTACTATTTCTAGTGCTAGGTTCTGTTTCTCTTGAATATTGAGTGTTATATATATAAGGGACTTGTATTTTTCTTAGATCTTATTATAAACCCTTTTTATGAAAATGCATAGTTCAATTTTGGGATAATATGTTTACGATTTAACGTCAGTTTTGGGACTTTTATCCTAAGCTAGGCTATCACGCACACACATATATACTAATCTAAACGAATCGTGTGTTGCACGTTTGTTCCTATCATTTTAATAAAAATTTAGTATATTTAAAAATAAAATTATAAAAAAAGAAAAATTTAACAATTTAAACCACAATCCAAAATAAAATTAATTCAATTCTATTGTGTTTGATACAATAATATTTGTATATACATTTAAATATGTAATATAACTCCTGACATTTGAGTTATAATCTAAAAAAAATTCTTAAAAATAATGAATATTGATCTTATTTAACTAAGTTGTTGGCTCAATAATGAAAGAAATTACTTTGTAAATACATACTATATGATAGTGATTTTTAGGTTATTTACCAACAATAAAGTAATAAATAATTAGACTTAATTACCTGTACAAAGTATAAAGAGCCTTACCAAATATATATTTATATGTATTTTACTATGCAAATATTTCTTTTGGTATATAGCCTTTTATTTTGCATTATTTTATCGTACTTTTAAGAAATTAAATAAAGCAATATAGTAAACGATCAATAATTTCAATAAACCGAAAGATTCATCGCAGCAGAATTTACACATAGAAAAAATTAATTCAAATGCTGTACTTTTAGCTCAACATTTTATGTAATTAAGATATTATTATTTAGTTTGATAATTTAATTAAATTTTGATTTGATTTATTGTAGGGGTAAAGGTAATTAAACTTTGAAGAATGTCACTTCCCACTTTTATTATAATATGATTATTTTCACGTTAACTATTCAATTTTTATGTAACATATATTTTCCCCATGTCATTCATACAAATTCATAGGGTCAAATTATTTTTGGAGGTCTTTGTTGACATTTTCTAAAAGTACATGCAGTGATCTAGCTTATTCTGGCAAATAATTTAAGATTAAGACAGTTTATCATCCCATTCTAAAGGTGAATGGAGTTGTTGCGACCCAAAAAATGGATCATGATGGCGCTTTCTTCAATCACTGTGAAAGGCAAACCAAAGAACAATAACAAAGGTAAATGCGAAAATAAATAAAGTAAGCGAGAAGATAGGAGGTTCAATCCAAAAATTTAATTTTCACAATCACTTCAAAGTTGGAGTTACTGTGTAGAAGCCTCTAAAGTATGATAAATACAAGATCTGAAAAAAGAAAGACAAAAAAAGTCTCAAAATGCAAAATACAACTCGAATAGAGTAAAATATACAAAAAGATAAGAGATAAGTATAAAAAACACACCTAAACTATTCTCTTTTTTTTTTTTTAGTTTCACATAAAGTTGAGATGTGTTTCTCAAACTAAAGAATAATTATTTAAGTATGAAACTCACACTTTCAATAATTTAAATGTAAAACTCAAAAAGATAATAGTTTAGATATGTTTTTAACACTTGTCTCTTTTTCTTATTTTGATTTAGCCATGTTAAAATAGTTATTATGTTTTGTAAGGGTAGTATAGTCTTTTTCTTTTTTAGTTTAGTCTAGCCTATATAAATGTTATTGTTTTAGGGTTTAAGACTTACTATTCTAATATTAGCCTCCATCTTTTGTATCTATTTCTCTTTTCAATCAATGGTATTTGCATACTTCCATTAATGTTATCAAGCCCTACTTTCTTATTCTCGATTATAATATGTTGAGTTCTGGTCGAGGCCTTGCAGTTGTTTGGTGAAATTTGATCAAAGCCTAATATCTTTCTTAATACACTATTATCTTGCAAGGTCTGTTTGAAGTTGGAAGAACTGGTGATGTAAAACAAATTTATGCTGAGATGCTAGCTGCAAGGCCCAAGCCTGATATATACACTCATATCACTTTGCCTCAATGGTTATTTTAAATAAGGACTTATTGAAGAAGCTATGACACTCTTTAATAAGTTGGAAAGAAAGAGAGAATATAATGATATTGCATTTCACAGTGGTGTCATTAATGGATTGTGTAAAAATGATAAATTCGATGAAGCTCGTGCTATTTTTGAGAAGTTTTCTTCAATGGGATTACATACAAATGTGATAACATACAATACTACGATAAATGGATTTTGTATAGAAGGTTTGTTAGATGAAACTATAAATATGTGAGGAGGACAGTTGTTTGCCAGACAATGTCACTTACAATATTATTGTGCAAGGATTTCTTTTTTGAGAAAGAAAGAAAGAAAAAAAAAAGAATTCCTTGCACAATAACATTGTACCTGACATTGTGCAAGGATTTCTCAGGTGTAACAAAATTAGTGAAATGGCATCTTTCATTGACGAAATGACTGGAAGGGGCTTCTCATTTGATACAAGTACAGCTGGACTTTTAGTAGACGTTGTAAGGGATTATCCTTTCGTCCTTGACATGATACTAGAGCTTCACTTTGTGAATATTTTTGTGCTTGGTTTATTCAGCTAAAATATGGTTCTGATACAATCTCCTCTTTATCCCTGCAAAAGAAATGGCATCCAATGCAATTGCAGAAGCTGATGGCGATTGAAACGGTGTTTTGAGTTTTCTAGGCAGACCTATTGAGGAGGTACTTGAATTTTGATATTTTGAGTTCTTCATTCTTAGAAATCAAATGTTATTGCACTCTTAATATGAGAAAAGATGGTGACTATATATCGATCTAAAAAATAAGAATGGTGATTTCCTTATGTTTACGCGTTATAAGTCTAGTATTATCATCTTCGTGATATTTAATTATCTTCAGGTATCGTTTTAGAGTGTTCTTTTTCAGGTGTTATGGTTTTTTGTTAGAATCAACAACTTCTGCTTTTTACTTAGAAATTGCTGTAAGAACAATCTGTTTGGTAGTTTATAAAGGTCGCAGTTACATCATCCGTAAATGGAACACCAGAGCTGACAAGATCAACCCCATCTTTCTTCTTGAACCATATAGTATAAATAATTTTGGTTTTCCTGAAACTGAAATAAAAACAAGTTTGAATCTGATAGGATATACTTTAGATTTAAGTTACTCGGACTCTCAAAAATGTTGCTGCACCCATGTCGGATCCTCAAAAATACACTCCTTTGAAAGATCCGACACGCAACATTTTAATCAAGTTATTTAGGAATATATTTTGGAAGTTCATAGATGATCCAAGAGTACTTGATGCTTATTGGGAATTGACATCCTCATAGAACAGTAATATTGTTAAAGTTCTTTGGTCCTGCAAAGGACCTATTTGATTGGGAATTTGAAGACGTAACTGAATTTCTGCTGACATTGGAAGCTATCTCTTAGTGATCTGGTTGCTGACTCACTGTGGTGGAAGTTTCTGCGAGGCGGTCAGTTTACATGGGAGGCATAGACCCACTGTGGAGAACAATCTGGAAGACAGTTGCAGCTCTGAGAGCCACCTGGTTCACTAAGCTTGTTTAACCCATGACAAGTTGCAAAAAGAGGAATCATTTTGTGCAGCAGATGCTTTTTCTGAAAGTATCAATGAATAAGTAAATCATCCACTGCTTCAATAGACATATCTGGAGAATGTTTTATGCTATTTCTGATGTCCATTGGGTCAGCCTCAATGCATTAACTTGCACTGAGCAGCTGGTACAATCAGTCCTCATCAAGGGACAACACCATATTTAGAAAGTTTAGAATATATTTTTGAGTGAGGTTTATCTATGATCCAAGATTACCGGATGCTTTGCTTGGATAGAATTTGTTCAAAATTGACAGGCTATACAAATTGTAATCCCTATTCGAAAGGGTCGTAGTACATATATAGTTGTTGTCAACTAACTTAGAACATGGAGGGAAGGGATTTCCTTTGAAGATGTAGCTTTGTTTGAAAGTCTCTACCGTAATTGTTAATATATGGTGTCTCTAACATCCTCTCTACCCCCACGAGGTTGGGGAGAGGACTGAGTATACTCTACTCTCCGCAGATTCCACGTTGTGGGATCCACTAGATATGTTGTTATTGTAATTGTTAGAATATGGGATCCACTAGGTATGTTGTGTTATGTGTGACATGACTCATATTTCAAATGAGGGACATTTTTGGTAATTGTACCTAAGGTTACTTATATATTCTGTAATTATAACCTAAAAACATATAATAAGAATACAGCCGATCATCGCTCTCGAAGGCGTAGGCAAATTGCCGAACCTCGTTAAATCTTGTGTTCTTTATCTCTTTCCTTTACTTTCTGTTAATTCCTGTGTTTATCAACCTGATTCTTCAACAAGTGGTATCAAAGCCCAGGTTCGGCAGAATAAGTATGGTGATATGGCAAAGTGATGGAGTGCGGAGCTTGGTTTGCTCACCTTACGAGCTTGGAGATGCACACACAAGAAAAAGCTAGTTGCGGGCTTCAATTGCAATATAAAAATACTCATCCCGCCGAACCAAGCTATGATACCATTTGTTGGGCTTAGACCAGCTCAAAGACACTCTTACATGGTGTGATATTGCCCGTTTTGGGCTAAGTTCGCACGGTTTTCCCCTAAAAGACCTCACACTGTTAACAGATCCTAGGTTCGCAATTCTTTCAGCTACTTTGTTCGCACACCCAACACTTACCATACTTGGACGCTTGTTTTAAAGAGACACTAAAGTTGCATCCTCCTGGACCGCTGTTGCTCCCACACCGTGCTGTGCAAACATGTGAAGTCATGGGGTAGAGAATTCCAAATGACACACAAGATAAGGTCAATATGTAGGCAATTTCAAGGGATTCTAAGATTTGGGATGATCTTTCAAGCTTTAAACCCGAAAGATTCATCAATTCAAAAATAGACCACAAAGGGAGAAATTTTGCGTATATACCTTTTGGCTCAGGAAGAAGAATATGTGCTGGAGAACCTGGCGTCCAGGTTTATTCCCTTAGCTGTTGCTTCTTTGATCCATAAGTTTGATTTGGATTCTTCCAAATGAAATGGATGCAGCTAAGATTAACATGGATGAGACACTGGATATCACAATGTTTAAGAAAGATCCACTTCTTGTGATTCCTCAATTGCGGAATGTGTAAAGGGATTGACAGTAAGTAGATCGATGATATTGTGAGACATCCATTATCACTATATGTGTGGATGTTCATGGTGTGTGCCTATCAATTGTGATGCATGTATTGTGTCAAATTTAAATCCTTGAATTGTCTCTAAATAACTTTCAAGAAATAAATCTTCTTGCGGTAATGAGGATGTTATTTCTCCTCTTCTCTATAATAAGGACCAATATCGACACAGAAGTTTTGGCAGCAGTAACAGAATTGGAATTTTTCGCTTTCTTTTATAATCACTGAAATCCAGAGGCAGGAAATAGTGGGTTTAACTGGACTAGAATGAATCTAAACTATATGTAACAAGAACTTCTCTTTGTGAAATTTAAAAGATTGGTTTAAATTATAAAGGCTCTTACAACATCTCAATCTCCTTTTCTGATTCTCCAAAATCTAATTAAGTGATCAATTTTTGGTTCTGCATAAATATTTTCAGATGCATCTGGGGTATATTGAATAAGAAGATGAGGAAAAAAGAAATTTGTTCATCTAAAAATTAATTCCAAATTAGCTGTTGAATTAACGAAGGCAAAAGAACAACCAAAGAAAGAAAAAAAAAAAAAAAAACTCGTGTGAGACCAGTATTAAATATACCCCTACACTTTCAAGAAAGACTGGATATACCTCCAACTGATTTTATTTGGGCAAGAAGTATAATTGTCCTTCTATTATTGAAAGATGTTTAAGATTACCCTTATTATACTCTCCATCTATACATGTTGTTTTTAACAAAATCTGTATTCACAAAGTTAGAACACAATAATGCTTCAAAACTATTTCGATAGTAAAACAAGAAGTAAAATGAAGAAAACATCAAGTCAATTTACAGTGTGTCCTTAAGGAAATTATTTCCGTTAAGTACCTGAGGTTATAAAATATATCTTCCCAGGATAAAATTGTAACACCTCGAACTCTTGCACTATGGCTTAAACCATTCTATGCATATGCATAGACCCCAAATCCAATGATTTGTTGCTTGAAACTAGGTGCTAACTTTCTCATGTGTATGAAGAGTGTTGGCGTGAATTAAGGTCTTAGAAAACCACAAACACAAAATTGAACTCCAAGTTTCGTCACCGTCTTAGTTTCCACAGAAGTTCAACCATAGGTCAACTTCAAATGATAATAACTCCTAATATATAAGGAATTCTGAGCCCCATAACCTGTCAAATTAAAGATTTTGAATTCTCTTTCCAACGCAATAAACTGTTCGTCAATATGAGGTCGGAGTAAAAAGTTTTGGTCTTTTTACTGAAGACTGTAAAAGCTGTCAGGAGCGACGCGCAGGATGATGTTCCGTCATCATCGCGAGGGACCATCATTTTCAACCAGAAAACCCCCTTTTCTTAGCCACAACGACGAAGGGGTGCGACAGTCCATCGTGAATGGCATCAAAGAGAGCATTTTTCAGTTTTTTTTTTTCAAAAATTGAGGGGTAGTTTGGTTCTTTCACTTTGTAAGGTCCCTCCCACATTTTTAACACCTAAAATACATTATTTGTCAATACCAAAAACATATCAAGGATTTCTCAAATTCTCTCTTCATTCTCCCTTCAACTCAAGAACAAAAGCGAGGATTTTCATATCCCAAGCCCTAAAGAGCTCCAAATTCAATAACTCCTTCAAGAATCTCTTTTCCCCCATGTATGTGAAGCTACCCTATGTCTAGGTTTGTAAATTAATATTTCTTATCCTAATCCTTATACCAAGTAATAGTTTATGACGAAAAGTTATGGTTTCGATTGTTCTTCTCCCAAAGAGAGATATATCTTTTTATTTATAAATTATATTTTGGATTGATAAAAATCGTTTTATCTATGCTTGAAATTGAGGAGGAAGATGATGAGGTCAAATCAGATTTTATTAATAAAGACCCCTTTTTGTTGAAATTTCTTAACCTATTTGAGAATAAACTTGTTTCAAATGATAGTTTTATTTGAGGATTTTACTATAGTATTATTATCTCATTGCTAAGATTTCACCACGTGTTCTTGAACAACTTTATTGACTTTTATAAACTGTAACTATTTTGAAGGAAATTTAAAACTATCAATAACCTTCATAATGATGCTATGAACTACAGATGGGTGGCTTGCAAGTCATAGTATGAAGATACTAACATTATGTATGCCTTAACAAAAATGAAAGGTTTGCTCATGTTATAAAAAGATTTGAAACTAATAAAATATGGGCTTAAAGATAATTAGATGGTTAACCAAGAATGTAAGAGTCTAAATAGCCCATCACCCGAAATCTGTGTTTTGTCGACATAGATAGTTCGATCCTTAATTAGACGACTTTGATGATGTGTCCCTTATGGAATAAGATGCTATCATAATGATAATCTTGGTCCATGCGGAAAACATGGATTGGGTCTCCCCTATCGGGTGCATATAGGCCTCAACATAACCCGTGGGGGATAATGAATGTCGGGAATATCGTCTAATTCAAGACTAAAGAACAAAGTTTATGTTTTCAATTATGGTGTCACTATTGATATATTTTCTTTATGTCTTAATCTTATTTTGATGATCATTTTTATGAAATGTATCTTCTCTTTTTACTTGTTCTAATATAAATACATTTCATGTATTGATCGACCTAGAGCGATACATTGTCTGATAATATAGAATCCGAGACGTATTCTCATGGCACAATACATCAGTAGATTCATTCAAGAACTCCATCTTTGGTGAGCCCTCCTTTTTTCGGGAGGGCATACTTATTTCAGACATTCAATATTTCTATGTTTTATGGTATTACTGGGGCCTTGTCTCAGTGTGGATTGCATTCTTATTGTATAGGGGCTTCATAGATGGATATTAATGTTTTGGATATTTCTCATTGTTTCAAAATTCGCAAGACCATTTGGCACTATCTCCCAAGACATAGACTGGTTCGGGTGCTTGTTACATCCAGGGACTAGTCTTGGGTCGTGAAAAACTTGATATCAGAGCATAGAATTCAAGAGTCATAGGGTGTCTACAAAATCGTGTCTAGTAGAGTCCTCCTTATGGGTGTGTAGAGAGCTACACTTATAATGGGGAGGCTAGAACGAATTTAAGAATGTTTCTTTCTTTGATGACCTACTTCGTGCTATGAGCTCTAAAATGAAGAAAATCCTTCTTATCACTTTATGTTTTTGCATTTCAGATCATGCCTCCCAAAAGAACTACTATTAAAAAGGCCCAGCATAACCTCTATCCCTATGGGGACAAACTCTATGAAAGTCCGCCCTACACATGTGATGTAGACTTGTAATTAGGATAATGCTTCGAATGTGGGAGAAATCGAAGAATCCAAAATTGTCAACCAACAAATCAAAACTATTGATACACCCACAATAGCAACAACTCAATGATTAATCTCGTAATAAAGTTTGATAAGCAATTAGAAGATACACCCACTCCTAAACACTCTCGAAAGACAATAGGCAATTGACACAATACGATGCCTATGAACTATGAATAACTTCCTATGTTTGCTAACACTAACTACAAACTAAGAAGCTATTAAGCGATATGCTTTACAAAAAATTATTCTTCCAAAATGATCAAAGGTCCTCAACAATTTGAAAGACCAAGTATTTATAGAGTTTTAAGTTTTCATTATCACACTT
>JBDJHY010000097.1:2883666-2894702 GCA_039654485.1 Withania somnifera
ATTCACAACATCAATTAAATCATTACTCCAGGGTTCATAGTTTGTAGAATTAAACAAGAAACCTAGCATGCTTCTACATCTTCAAAACCTTATTTAGAAAATGGTTTTTGGGAACAAGGATGAAAGGAGCCTTGTTAAAAGTTGTACCTGATTAGAAGAAATTATATGGCGAAAAATCAACTATCAAGCTGCTACAATGGAGTCTTTTTGAAAAATCCTAGTTATTTTCTCTATAGAGAAGTTGGAAGAAAAACCCTAGTTTGATTTGATTTAGCCAAAATATGAATGGATCTAAGGTGCAGCGTATTTTTATATTATTTTTTATAAAACAGAATGTCATGTATTTATCTCAAAAATTCAAAGAAAATTACCTAATTACCCCTCATTAAATGTTCTTGAAAACCTGCCGGCACCACACCACGAGTCGTTGAGTGCTTCTCCTTGAGTCTTACTATGAGCAAAGCTTACTGGAAAGGCATACCATATACCAAGATTCAATACCATGAGTCATAGTCTTCAATAATATGACTCGTGGTGGGGTTCATACTAATGGGACCAAAATATTGGTTTTTGACCTCCAACAGTATGAATTTTAGAGTACGTGTCTTGGATAGTATGGGTAGTAGTTAGGTCTCGTGATTCCTTCCCAACCCTTGGAAAGCTTCTGGTCCACTGCCATGACTCTTAGTATGATTTGTACTCTTGGACACCACGAATCGTACTATGCACCTGGGAAATTTCACTACAAAACATTCCTTGGTCAAACTCCATAACATTTTACTCCAAACTTGAAATGACACACGGTTTGTTGGATTGGAAACTAAACTCAAAAACCTTTTATTTTATAGGTCATGTGTCACCTAAATCTTTATAGATCAAAAATATGTGTTTAAAATTGACACAAGCACAAAGTAGCATCAAAACTAAGCTTATTAAAAGAGCCTTGAACTAAATTTGTATTATAAGTTATTTATGAGTTTAATCACTTCAAGAACTCATTCCTCACTTAGTTTAGAATAGTATCACCAAGTAAAAAGATTCAAGGTGTTACAACGATAGCAAGAAGGAGATGGTTAGAGATGTACACCTGCTTGCACAGTTGGGTGTTCGATTGATTGAGACAAACCATGGAGGTTCAGTTGTTCAAAATGCTTCAGAATATTCACTAGTTATTGAGGTGAAGGAAGCCCAAGATAGAGATCATACTTTGCACCACTTGAAGGATGGAATAAACAAGCAGAAGGATCAGGTTTTCTCCTAAGGGGAGATGGTATGTTAAGATATCGAGGTAGATTATGCATTCCAAATATTGAAGGACTGTGAGAGAGGATATTGGCAGAGGCTCATGGGACGAGGTGTAGTGTTCATCCTGCTCCACCAAGAAGTATCAAGACCTTAGAGAGGTATATTTTAGGAACCTTATCAATAAGGACATATCAAAATATATGGCTATGTGACTGAACTGTTAGCAAGTCAAGGTTGAACATCAGAGCCTTGGAGGTTTGACTCAACATCTCACTATTTTGTCTTGGAAGTGGAAAGTCATAAACATGGACTTTGTTATAGGCTTGCTTTATGCTAAGACACATCATGACTGCATTTGGGTTATAGTGGATAGGATAACTAAGTCTGACTACTTTTTTCCTATCAAGGCTAAGTATATAATAAAGAACTATGCCAAAATTTGTATTAGGGATGTGGTTAGGTATCATGATGTTCCCATTTCCATCATTTCTATTGGGGAACCCAATTCACATCCCATATTTGGAAGTCTTTTAAGGAAGGTATAGGAATAAAGGTTATCTCGATACAACCTTTCATCCACAGACAGTTATTTAAGTAGAAAGAACAATTCAAACTTTGGAAGGTATGTTAAGATCTTATGTCATCGACTTTTAAGGAAATTGAGATGAGAAGTTTCTCTTAATTAAGTTCTCAAATAATAACAGTTACCATTCTAGCCTCCAGATAGCCCATTACGAGGCCTTGTATGAAAGGAGTACAGATCACCCATAGTTTGGCTTGGAGTAGGTGAGGCTACAATTATAAGGCCATAATGAGTTCACAAAACTATAAAGCAAGTTCAATTGATCCGATATCACTTTAGAATAGGCTAGTGTTGTCAAAAATCCTATGCAAATGTAAGAAGAAGAGACCTTAGGACGAAGTTAATGATTGGGTTTATCTGAAGGTTTCTGCCATATAGGGAGTTATGAGATTTGAAAAGAAGGGGAAGCTTAGTCCCTGGTATATATGCCCTTAACATATTTTAAAGAGAATAGGAACAATGGCCTATAATATTGATCTTCTAGCATAAATAACAACCATCCATCCAACGTTCTATGTCTCTTTGCTCAAGAAATTCATAGGATTTCCTTCTGTGGTTATCCAATTTGAGAGTATTTAGATTAGAGATAGTTTGTCTTATGAAGAAGTTCCAGTAGAGATCTTAGACAGGTAATTTTTCAAGTTGAGGAACAACAAAAAAATTTCCAGTCAAGGTCTTATGGCTGAACTAGTCCCTAAAAGATGATACATTGGAAGCCGAAGCAGATACGGTGGCTAGATACCCTCTCCTTTTGCCTTTCATCTCTGACACAACTCAAGGTAACTATGTTCTTTCTCGCTAGTAATTTCTTTCAATTTCTGCAATCTCATCATAGTTATTTTTTATGTATTAATGCCAAGGTGGTCATGTTTAGCTAGGGTCAGGTTCGGTTCATTCTAGTAACCCATGTATGCTCCATTTAAGTTTAAAAAGTTAGCTTCATTCAAGTCTTACTCCTACTCTAGATTTATCCTTCATTCGAATATGAATATCTCAAAGGGTAAATATTGTTACACCCACGAAATTATTCATGCGATTCTAATAACCTATAGATTTTGTGGTTAGATGTTACACTGTAGAAATGAAATTATCATTCTAGTCCTGTTTATAGTGTTCTTGAGCTCCACAATCAAATTGTGGAAACCTCTAATCAATTGGAAAATTTCTAGGGACGATTATAGGTGTTAAAAGATTGTGTTTTAAACCTTGAAATAGACCTCACGTCGTGCGTATACTCAGAATTTGGAAGCCTCGTGTCATGAGATAGTTCCAGGAGCTCATTGTTTAGCTTTTGTAATATCCTCACATCGTGAGGCTATATATTTTAGAGCTTCGTGTCTTAAGGTTATTAAAAAATTATAGCCTCACTTCGTGAGGCATTCCAAAATGCAGTGCAATTTTTTGGCCTTTTTCTATTTATTATTAGGGGATTTTGGATAATTTCCTAACTCTTCAATGGACAAAACTATGTCGTTTTAAATATCCTTAGGGGCATATTTAAGAAACACTTAGAAGAAATTTCTTCATTCTCTATATTTATTATTCCAAGTTAGAAGAAAAAAAAAGAAACAAGTTTGTGTTCCTTCAAATAAAACTAGGGCTTCTTAAATTCAAGTGTTTACCCTCTCAAATTCTCCAAAGATCACTCCTATTTAGGTATGCCGGCTATTCAATAGTGGAGCCCTTCCATCCACATGTCCCAAACTAGTTTCTAGATATGTTGATTGCAAGTGTTCAACTAGGGATTTTGTTATTTTGATTTCATGAATCATATTTCTTATTATGTTTTAATGTTTTGTTCATGATTTATATGAGTTTTATAATCCCTAGTAAGCGTAATAATTTCCCTGAACTAGTTTCCAAATTTCACAAATTTTTGTGAAAATTTGTAAACTTTCATATCACATGATATAGTTTAAAATATTGATTTTATGAACCCCACGATCAATATTCTAGTTTTGGTAACGGTATTCTCAAGTTCAATACACGAATTCCAGTCAAGTAAGTATAGTTTCAAGTATGTTAATACACCAAGGTGCAGTAAAGTCAATTAGAAGCTTTATCAATTTTAAAGGAATTTGGCATGACTTGGCTTATTAAACCTAAGGGATTCAGTCAAGAACATTATGTTACAAAATATGTCATGATTTATTTCCATAGAAAGTTTTAAGTATTATGAACAAATAATAAAAGTGTTTGGAGGAGCATATAACACCGAGACAGATGTGAGTCCAAAGTCGCATGCCCTGAAACTACGTGGCACCGTAGGATATGGTAAATAAATACCCTTGTAGCCCAAGGGCTTAGTGGATCCACTATAGTTATTTAAGTTGTACACCTGGTGAGTATAGAATAGTTCTCCCTGCATGGGTTATACATTGTACTCCATATTAGCTCACATGATTTATGTCGGTTAGTAGAAACTCCCCATTTATTTCTATGTCAAACTGTTTCCAGATTAAATTTATCACATCATGGCTTTTATAGATAACTGTCATTTCTAAACATCACACTACAGTTTTATGAGATTTCAACAATTTATAGCTTTATGAACTTAGTCATAACTAATATTTGTGATTTACTGTTTTGAGTATAACTCTTATGGCTTCAAAACGATATTCAATTTTTCGGGATTATAGCATGTTTTATTAGAACTGACATTTTTTATGATTTCAGCCTCAACGTCAACCTTGATTTCTTTTAGCTAATAACATTATTATTATTATTACTGTTATATGTGTGTGTGTGTGTGTGTATGTGTGTGTACGCGTGCCCATGTACCAGTATATTCCATACAGTGGTCGCATTTGCGCTACATATTCTTATCCTATAGATTCCTGAGTTCAGGGTCAGTAATCAGATGTCATGGTCTATGGAATATGTAGCGCAAACGTGGTCAGTGTATGGAATATACTGGTACATATATATATTTACATATACCAGTATATTCCATACACTGACAACATTTGTAGTACATATTCTTATCATGTAGATTTCAAAGTAGAGAGTGAGTGATCAGCTGTCAGACATCCAATAGCTTCAAAGTTGCAAGTAGCAAGATTGGTGAGTCCTCATCTTTCAGGGATCCGTACTTCATGGTTTCTCTTCATGCTTAGTCATTTTACATTCGATTCAGTTTGTTTGAGTGAGTCGGGGGTTTATCCCATTGACTGTTCATATGTTTATGTTAGATGGTTTTCAGTCATGGACTAGAGTCGGTTCGTATTTCCAGTGTTTGCCTACTTTGGCTAATGATTTGATTACTAGAATTTCATATTAATTATTTCAGACAGTTAGCTTACCACAGTATTGCTTCTGCATAAATTACCCATGATTTTAGGGTATGCATGATCCAAGGGTCAGAGAAGGGTCACTTCTGATATCCGAGCACCACATTACGCCCAAGGGTAGCCTCGGGGCATGACAACATGAGGCTGCTTTGAAGCATTCAACTCCGAATAAATTTCCATTTAAACATGATACTGCAGCTGTAGTTTTCTGCAGTAATTGACAATCACAGTGAGCAAACAACAGCTTTCATCACAAGGGCTTTATATATAGTGACTAATTTCAGAACTATTGAATGGAGACTTCTTTTGGAGTTGGCCACAATGCTAATATGGTAGGTTTCTTTCAAGCTTTTTCAAATACAATTCAAGAGTTAATTTTCTCCAGAGTCTTATATATACATCCAATATATTGTTGTGCATTCGTAATAACAAAAGCAATTGATTCCAGAAGGCATAATCACATAGTGTTTCTAATGCAAAGAAAGTCACAATCCACAAACGGTTCTACACTAGTTTTATAATCAGTGATGCAGATCTGGTATTTTCCACTTCAAAAACATCCAAGCAGCGGTTTCTTTGGAGAAGTTCCAGTGGCACGACATTTTGCTGCCATCTCCTCCGCGTTAAGAAGATCTTCTCCAAGTTTAGCTTCAGTTATGGCTCTTTTTTCTTCTGCTGACTTATGGAGTAGAGCAATCTTGTTTTTCATTTTCTCAATGTACTCTGCTTTCTTTTTCAACAATTGCTCCTGCTCACCCACAAGATCATGTGCAAGGTTAAAAAAAGATGAAAACTTCTCAGAAAAGATAGTAGAAGTTCCACAATTCTTCGCCCAATTTATATGATTATCTAGAACAAAGATGAAAACCCGAAGATAAAATACAACCACAAAATATGAATTCCAGAAGCTAAATTACAACCACAAATATGGTCGTCGAAGCAGTTCTAAGATGACCTCACAAGAAAAGGATATGGTTCTGAACCATCAACGTGAATGGCTTATATTAGCTATTATGAAACAGAACCATCAAGAAAATGGAAAGTGAACCACTACACATGATTAGTCCAACAAGATTATTTGTTGAAAATCCTGAAAATTATATCTCAGAAATTTTACTCAAGCATGTAGCATTTCTTTTCACTGAACAACAGGACAACAAACGAACATTTGTGGTATTATGAGATCCCTCTCGGACTTAGAATAATAAAATCACTAGTCAACAGAGGATGTAACCATTGTAATTCGTTAGTCTATGGCACATAGTAAAATAGAAGAATGACTTCTCACCTCAGTCCTCTTTAGCTCAGCCTCCAAGCTTGCTTTCTTGCTGTTCTCCCATGCAAGAATTTCAGACATCTTTTTCTGAGCTCTGTCAATTAAGTGGGAGAAAAATATATTCAAATTACCAACTGTAGCGTATTTCGTGCACAGTCCTAACATTTCCTGAGACAAATACACATCCTGTAACTCGGTTAGAAAACCTTAATCTTTGGTCTCGAATTGTACTCATCACTGAATATAAAAACTACCATACCAAAGCAGGTGCATCCAGCTCTCAAATTAGTTGCAGGGGCTTCCCAGATAACAGATTGTCGAATATTAACAGTGTTTTGCAAACAATATACCGACAAAATGCAACTCATATTCCATAGTTGTGCAAATAATGCAACATATAAATAGGTTGCAGACAATTCAACTGATTTCGGTTTCACTTCAGATAAAATTTATCAATAGCAAACCGATTAAGCAAGATAGATAATGAATCATATAAACTGCCAAGATCATCTTAATTGCAATCCATACTCCATTAAATCATTTACACATAAATGAATGAATTCTAGTTTCACTCCCTGCTTATCCATACCATCAGTGTTTGACTGTCCAAATGACACAACCAAGTGAAACAACTACCATACAGTTGATAATATCACTCTAAGATATAGCTTATAAAGTGACTTCAGGACAAATACTTTATAACACCAAATCCACAAAAATCATCAACTAAGGCATGCCAAATTCAATATTCGATTACTTTGTAGTTCTAGCACCTCAGCATGTATGATAATGTGCAGTTTCAAAACATACTTGTTTTCAGCTTTTGATTTCTCACTTTCTTCCCATGCTTTAATTAGCGACAATCTCTTCTCTGTCGTTAATCGTGCAAGAGTTGCATCTGAAGATTTTATGTACAATTAGATTCATTGATCTGTAAAGTCATTTACGCGGGGTAAAAAAGGGGAACACAAACAAAACCATCCTAAGTACCTCTGTCAATAGAGCCCTTTTTCTCAACAGGTACTAGCGCTTCTGCCAAGGACATAAAATTTGCACAGAGACGTTAGCCAAAAACTAAATTGAACTGGAGAAGTGAAATTAGTCACTTTTTGGAAAATAACCATATAATATACACTCTAAATGAACTCCACTAATCCATCTGAGAGAGTACATCTTTTAGGCTATTACTTTAACATGGAGAAATTGAGACATCTGAAATAAAGTTATGCTGATCAATAAAATAGTCAATAGATTATGAGAGACACCATTGATTGGTTAAATTCGAGGAGTACGACAAGTTAAAATCTTTTGATTTTAGCAGTACCATGAAACACAGTGAATTCAAGCAAAAAACTATATTTCTACAGAACCACAGAAGCGGGGAAATAAAACGGAATTAGTCAATTCCCGAGTACTTTGTGGGACACTCTCTTCTCTTCCCCTACCCCACCGCTGCTAAAACAACCTCTCACGAGAGGTTCTTATATCAACGCAAAGATCTCTCCTTTCTCATATTCTACTTAATTAACGGGCGTGACTTCTATCAGAAACTTCAGCCAGATAAAACTCAGACAAAGTAGGAAGAGATTATGTACTAGTTTCGGGTTCCACAATGTCAAGAGCTTTGTAATCATCTGGTTTGTCTTCTGAATCTTCAGAAGGAGGTAAAGTTGATAAAACGATAGCTTTCTCCTCCGCAACATGTTCAGCAGTCTCCACTTTCTTGGCTTCTTCTTCCCTCATAACTAAAGATACGTAAAATTGATACTGAGGTTGAAAGATATATGTAACTGATAGTAGAACTAACTGCCGCCTTCAGAAAAAAAAGGAGAGGCTAAAGTGTATACTCCAATAGGCAATAGATCTATATGAGAGACATGGCATCGCTTAGCTGGATTATGATTGGTACAGTTTTGTAAAGGACCCCATTTTGAGCTGTCACACGCCATTGCCAACCATCTTGTAAACTTTACAAATACAAATAATGATCGATACAGTAGTTGGCCTAACTAAAATGATACAAGACAGAATGTCAAATTAAAGGTGATCGGCTCTTTCTCATACTTTTGCTAACGGCTGTGGTCCTCGCACCTAGTGTTTAACAGGTTGAAGAAAAAAATATCACTGAACTCTGTACATTATCAAAAATATAATGCAAAAATTATTTTTATTTGTAAAATAAAACTTAGAATAATAATACGAAACAAGAAATTAGACAAAAAATATAGAAAGACATGATAAAATAGCTTTCTTATCCTTTCAAGCAAGTATGGGTCTTCAAGTGTGTCCAATACGAAATGTTATGTCTCTATTTATGTGTAATGGCTTTCCTATTATTTTCATCTATCTCGATCAATTTGTGTTTTAGAGTATAGTGGAGGTTGTCCCAAGTCATTTATGACTTGCTAGAATCGATTAATCGAGTCCCTGATAACTATGTGCTTTGAACTCTTACCATTTGAGGCTTCCTCGAACTCTACTCATCTCATACGACCTCGTGTCGCATTTCCGTCGATTTCGTTGAGTCTGGAATATCGATTACGTAAAATTCCGTTTCGATTACAGAATTTTTGATAGTATTGAATTAAATCGTTTTAACTTATTTAGTATTTCATTTGTGTTGGTGTACCAAATTATGGTGAAAATTTATTATTGTAAGGGATAGATTTTATTAAAGATAATTTTCTATTAATTTTGATGTATTTAAAATATTATAAATATTTTATATTAATTTATATGATACAAGTTATTTAAAAATCAGGGAAATAAAGATTCCCCTAAAAATGAGTGCACCAACCCACCCCTTACCTTTATATATATATACAAGCTACATATGCTTTAGTTAGCATATTAATTACAAGTAATGTTTCTTTGTTTTATGAAAGAAACAAAAAGAAACAGAGAGCGTAGTTTCAATTTTCCTTTTAGAAACAGAGAGCGTAGTTTCAATTTTCCTTTTAACATGCAATTCAATTTTCCTTTCAACCTGTAACCCCAATCACTTATTTAAGGCTAGTTTTGATAGTTTTGCTTTGTGAAAGCTCGATATCTTGGTTCCTCGTGCGTTTTTAACCGGCATCCCTTTTTTTTACTATATTTTTAATGTTTTTCTATTGTCAACAAATGTTTAGGGTTTACATCTTTAATTTATCCGTGGAGTTGAGCCCTAATTTGTGCTACACGATCTCCACATTGTGATCTTCATGTTGATATAATTATTTTATGATTTTGAGCTATTAGGATTTTGGACCCAGTTATTAGTTGAGACTTTGGCCCTGCTATTTATATAGCAATATAGGTCTTGTTTTACTACTCTCGACTCGCTGATCATATTTTTGACAGTCTCACCCATATTCTAAATTTTTGCAGAGATTTTAACTCGTTGAGTGCGCTTTCAGAATTGTTTTTCAACAGCCAGGTAGGCTATGGTTATTGTGTTATTAACTGAGTATTGATATAGCATATATATTGGTAAATTGCCAGCTCGGGTCTGGGATACTAGTCTGGAGCCCCCTTATTGTTACACTTTGGCCTATGGTCGTCCTTGCTGGCCTTGTCGCTCGGTACTCGACCTTGGGACTATGTGAGCCCCATCTGTGTGTTTCATGCAGACTCTAGACCGTAGTATGGTGGGGAAGGAGTAACATCTTTGGTGCGTATTATCTATACGCAGACTCTGGATCATAGTGAGGTTGGGGAGACCGTAGTATGGTGCGTATTATCTTACTAGCCATCTCCCGAATTTGTTGTTTAGTGGCATAAAGGCCAATTCTAGGTAGGCTTCTTATATGTACTTGATGTATGTGTTGTTGCTGCAGTGATACTATTTTTATTACCTTTATATAATGTTATGTGATACTCTTGATAGGGCGAGGCAATGGGTTGACTAGGGGAAACTAGACTTGACTTGTTTCTCCTGCTATGAATATTTACAGGCTCGATCTGGGATTTGGTATTCCTGCCTGATGTTGATACCATTATATGGTGTTTGTGGAAGATTGTACGCGGGATTAGTTTCCTCTACAGAGTCTCCGACCTAGGTCACTATGTCGCTACCCGCGGTGCTACGTAGTCTGAGTGGAGGGTTATATCGAGAGAGGAAGGGTAAGTATACCAGTAGAGATTTTCTGTGAATGTTCTTCACATCCTGGTGGAACATGATTTATATATATGGTTCTGTAGTGCCATGGGTCATCGAGGGAGATAGCCCATGCGTATCAGGATATCCCGTAACACCCCTTAACCAGTACTTTCTGGTTATGCCAGTTTTTAATATACTTTTTGAGATTTACCTTGTATTATTGGTGCGTAGCTTCATTTAGATATGAGTTGACCGGGGATCCAGGTAAGTGGCATGTTGTTTAACTATCTGTGGATTGATTATGCTAGTCTATTATCGCCCTACTTATGTGTTTTACCTTGTTTATGCTTATTGCTACTCAGTCGGCCTACGCCTACTGGGTACCCGTTGTTCTAGTACTCATGCTATGCTTTTGCATCCTTTGGTGAAGATCCGGGAACAAGTTAGCAGCATGGTCTCAATCGAGCTAGATAGAGTTATGTTGTCCGGAGATACGGTGAGCATCAGTCGTCCTTGCTATTTCGGTTCTTCTTCTATGTTGGAGTTGTTCCATATATATAT
>JBDJHY010000097.1:2907084-2939614 GCA_039654485.1 Withania somnifera
TAGAGTTTGGCCTAAAGTGCATCAGGTTAAAGGTAGAACTCTTTCCTTTGATAAATTTGATTACTTGGTTAACTTTGTTAATGGAGTTTTGTCAAAGAAGGAGTCAGGAAGAGGAGAAAAAATGGAACACACCATCTTGATCACTAATTCTATTTGATACTCTATACTTGTCTTTTCCTAAAGATGGTATGTATTTTTGGCTTATACTCATTCTTGGACTTTCAAAGCCTTGGAGGTAAGTTCTATCACTCTAAATTTCCTCATTGAACTCATATGAATTCATGTGATTACTATTTCACAATATATTTCGAGAGGTTCTATAAAACGGTAGGGGGATATGCTAGAGTTTTGGTGGAAAGCAATTTATTTCTTTACCCCTAAGATTGACATGCTGGAGATTATCTTTTTTCTTAGGGCTAATGCATGGAGTAGATTTTTAAGTTTTCAAAAGAATGTCGATGATACATTTGTCCGTGGGGAATATTTAGTTCTTAACTTGACGGAAGACATACTACTTGAAGGACAGGACAATTATGTGCTTGCATGCTTTGTGTCCAAATTATATGATCTCTAGTCTTACCCTTTTTTTTATAGAATTCATGTGTAACCAAGTGTATGTTATTTTGGATAGATATTTATTCCCTTTAACATCTATTGATGGTTGGATATATCATAAGAGTGAACAAATTAGAATTCTTAATTCTTGTTTTGATTACTATCATCCTTATAATCCGCCATTTGATGATTTTACAATTTTGATGTGGTTACTCAAGGTATTGTATCCATTCTCCTCCATGTGTTATAGGTTTATATTCAAGGATGAATCATTTCAAAAAGGAGAGGATGGTACGAGCATGGATGGTAACCAAGATAGATGAAAGCCAATCAAGCTCCAAGACCATTTATAAAGAACCAAGTTAAAGAGTTGAAATCTTTTAAAGCTAGAATAAAGAAGTGGGATACATTATACAAAGCCTATTAGATAATTTAAAAAATATGGTCTATAAAAATATAAATGGATGAAGCCCAAGGAGCCCATGAAGTGGATGACCACTTCTCCCAAAAACACCCAAAGTTGATTAATGAAAGATTGTGTAATTCAACTCACTTTGGAAGATCTGATTCTACTCACTTTGGGAGTTCTAATTCTACACAATAAAGAGATCCAAATTGACTTAGTATTGGAGAATATGGGGTGTCCAATAAGGTTCCATAAGATTCCTGGATTTTCTCCAATTTTACTCAATTTTGATTAAGGAAAACTTATCCAAATGCTACTGCTTTTGGGACAAGTTTTGAGGTGGCTATAATGTCTATAAATAGGGGTTTTCTTTCATTTTTTACTTGGATATTTGATGAATATTGTCATCCTTTGGCCGAAATTTAGCTTATAGTTAATATAGTTCTTAGTTTATAACTTATTTGAGTGATTAGAGGTCTATTCCTTTAGTTTCTTCTTTAACTTCTTTGTTTTAATTTAATCAAAGGTTCTTTTGTTTGAGGATTCATGTTTGTATTTTTTTATTAATTGAATTGGTTTCTTGATATTCTTTATTGGTTCAATTGAGAGGTGAGGGTATAAAGTCCCTTGTTGCCCATAAACTATTAAATTGTTCAATTTTCCGCATATATTTTATTTTTATTTCTTTCTCCTGTAATCTTATGTTCTGATTCATAACTCGAATCTCATCTTTTGGAATTAGAGAAAAATCAGTTCTCATCATTATTGGTCAATTATACCAGAAAGGATCGTAGTATTAGGGTTTCACTTACAGGGTTTTATTCAGTTTTTGAGGACATGATATGGAAAGGCATTAATACTTGCAGTTCAAAGTTAATGATTTGATTCAACCCATTCTTATGAGGCCTATTGTAACATATATTCCATACTTTTGGATATAGTGGAGATGTGTAGGAGATCTTGTTATCTTCATATTTGGGTGGTCTTTTGATTATGTGAGATCCCAGTTCTAGATCTTTTCGACAATGATACCCGATTCCCATATTGAATAGTTGAGGACAATAGGCATTGATATTTCTACCCACAAATTGAAAACCAGTATGAGAGGATTGTTCGAACACCTTAGGATACATCATAGGCTTGTGATATTATATTGTGGCTATAGTTGAGGTTGATATTTATCCTTGTGGTGGTTTTATATAATGACCATTGCCATCTTAGCTTTCATATGGTTTCTTTTGAGATTTTGTATTCTGATGCTCAAGCTAACAACAGATGAGGTTTGAGCACCACAATCCATATAATATGCTGCAGAGACTCCCTATTCCTGAGTGGGATAAGGAGCGTATTATCATTGATTTTATTCCTAGAATACTTGTACCTCTAAGGGTCATGATTGTATATGGATCATTGTGGACCGACTGGCCAAATTTGCTCCCTTTTTTATGACTTCATCTTCTTGAGATTACGAGGGACTGATTGTCTTGATTATTCAAGAGATTCTTTGTCTATATGTGGTGCTACATTCTATCACATCAATGGGGGTGCATAGTATATTTCCTAATTTTTTAGGACAGTGCAGCGTGAGATTGGTATAGCGATTGCTTGAGTGCGACTTCTTGCCCACAGATAGACAGCCGTCTGAGTAGATCATGAAGGTAATTCAGGATAGTTTTCAAATTTTTTATTTTGAGTTCGAGGGTAGAGGGGATCAATATTTTTCCTGGTAGAGTTTTCCTAATGACAACTATCATCCTAACATTAAGATCGTACTATTTAAGGTTGCATATCGTGCGTGTTGTAGTTCATAGATTCATGGGTACATTAGTATTGAGAATTGATATCAGTCGTTCGATCGATTCAAGATGTTACAGAGAGAGGCAGACTTGTCATCTTAGACTTGATCTTACAAATAATAGATCGGGGAGCCACGTAATATGAGAACTTTGCTTCTTGAGTTTAGTGTTAAGGACTTATGGTTTTCAGGCTCAGTTAGGGCCTTGTGAAAGATTAGTGGGATTTCTTGCAAATTATAGACCCACATTCAGAGTTTATGGCCATATTTCTGTGGTTTGTTTTTATATATGTCAGAGTTGTCTCTCACATTTTTATCATGGGTTAGCTTGGTTGGATGACTGGTCAGTTTGTGTCAGAGACAGTCTGAGGAAAGTATTTGTTATACGAGTTCATTGGATGCGTAATTTAGTTGAGAAAGTTGTTGAGATGTTGAGGAACATCATATGTGCTGTTAAATTGATATTTGTTCCAGACATCAGGAATTCCTTTCTCTTTGACTTTCGCGGATGAAAGCTTCTTTAGTGGTGGATATTGCAGTTGCCCTTAGGACTATTTCTATGATTTATGCAATTTATATATATTTAGAGCATTATGAGGACTTCCTTAAGTCATTTATGACTTGTGGGGATCGATTGGTTGGATCCCTAGCGGTCTTACATTCTAAATTATTTCATATTTATGGTTTTTTGGGCCTTACTTAGCTTATATGATATCTAATCGCCTTTTTTTTGAATCCGTTGAGTCTGGAATGTCGATTACATAAAGATTTCATATATGAAGTGTTACATTTGGACTTTGTTTCCATTCCATGTGCATTTTTAAAACTTTCCTAGAATCTATTAGGTTTGGCACCCGGGTACCGGTTTATCGACCAAAAGGACTGATAAATCAATACCAGTGCCTCAAAATTGCCCTTTTTGATCGATTTATCTATTAAAGCGGTGTTGATTGGGTATAAACTTTTCTAGCCTTTTTCTGCATTTTCCCTCAATGTTCACTGATCTTTCTTGGATTTTTTTGAGGAAATTAAAGGCTTTTGAAGGTATTTAATTAAATTATACTCTGTCTAAACTCGTTACAGTGGTTTTACGATCATTTTTATCGAGTAATTCTTTGTTTATTTATTATATAAACTTCCCGGGCTTATATTTTTTGATTCTACCATTAAATTTAGCTCTATTTTTTATCGTACGACATACGAGCTCTGCTCTACTCGTGGGTATACATATTTTAAATTATTGAGCTATTAGGATTTATGGACCCGATTTTAGCCGGGATTTTGACCCTGCTATTTATGTAGCACTATGGGTCTTGTTTTACTCATATCGAGCTTCGTACGTAATTTTGCATTTTGGAGCATATTTTTGAGGATATCGTTGGATTTCAGGTAGGTTACGGTCTACTTTCTTAATAGTGGGTATTAGTATAGTATATGTATGGTAAAGCACCAGCTTGGGGTTGGGATGATACTTGGGCGCCAATATACTTATTTATCTGGACTATGGCCTATTTAGCTGGCCTGTAGCTTAACTACTTGCCCTGGGAACGTATTGCCCTATATGTGTGTTTTTTACAGACTCAAGACTGTCATGTGGCTGGGGGAGGAGTAACACCTTTGATACGTATCTTTATACACAAACTCTGTACTGTAGTGCATTGGGGAGGGGATTAAATAAGTAACCAGAGCTTAGCAACTATCTCCCGATATAGGCTGGTGGCTTTAGTGACGATCTAGCTAGGTTGGTTATCTGTATTTTACCTGAGTTATTATGTGTGTTTAGGGCAGGTGTAGACCCCTTTTGGGACCATAGATAGCTGGGTGTGGCCTTGTTGGTCGGTTAGTAGCCCTATACAATTACCCCGTACCTAGTTGGGTATGGTACGGCTATGTTGGGTTATTAGATACCTTATGTAATGATATTGTACCCAACTAGATTTGGCATTGTCGCACGTATTCCTACTAATTTTTTTTCTAATACTAAGGCCGCATATCTGTACTCATTAGTAGGAAAAAGCCCTTCACTTCAAAATAATTAATCAGGACTAGTGTCATCCGTGCTTCTTCTGACTATTCAAAGTGGAAGTTCAAGCTTTGAAGCTCATTTTCCAGCATTCCTTTCAATTCTTTCAACCGATTTGATAACTTTCAGCTATACAAAGTTAGGTGATTTAAGATAATTAGAAACCTTATATGATAATATTTAGCCTTAGCCTTGTATGATCCTAGGAATAAGTGGTATTAGACTGAATTTTGGTAGCTCTATGTGTTTCCTCTATATAGGTATGTTCTTGGCCCTTAATGGGCGCCCCTTTAGGAAGCTGTGGCATCTGGGATGTGGTTACTCGTGGCTTGGGTCCATGGATGGATAGGGGAGATAACACCTTGTGACTAGGGCTTAGCAGCCATCCTACAGGTTCCAGGTAGAGGCCTTAGTCAAGTTATTATGTTGATTGATTTTGTGTTGCGAGAACGCATTAAACGTTTTAAAAGGTAACTGGATTTTCGACAGAGTAATTACTGAAAACTAATTTCTTATATATATTTATACTCTCCATGTGTTTATGAATAGATGAACCTATTTCCTCACATTATTTGAGGCTATTTGCTTACTATCATTGTGGAATTTGCTGAGATATGGATATTTGCGTAAATGGCGACATATGGATTTTTCTTGAGATATGAAGTTTTGCCTACATTAATGTACTTGAGTTTTCACTGAGATATGATATACAGAATATGCCCGAATTTTAGCCTTTTGGTCCTGATGACTATGATACTGAATGATTTTTCACTGGTTTTGCATGTGGGTATAGGTCCCTCCACGGACCCTCAACTTGGGGCGCCATGCCTGGGGTATGATGCGTGGATGTTGGAGGGTTATATGGAATAGGCTGGGTAAGTATAAGGGGAAGCTTTCATAGTTCCTTCTCGATCTCGGGACTATTCTAGAGAGGGAGCATGTTAATGCTTGGCTTCGAGGTATACGACTCTAATCCTCGGTGGGTTCCTCCTAATTCGAGACTATCACAGAGAGGAAGCATCCCGACACTTTCATACTTGGTATACGGTTCGCGACCTCCACGAGTCCCTCTTGGTTTGGGACTATCCCCGACAAAAATGCATGTCGATAATTATCTGCTCTTCCATATCCCCTCTTGACTTAGGACATCCCAGAGATGGTGTATGCTAATAAATAGTTGTACTTTTGACACAGTCTCTCTTGACTCAGGACTATCCCAAAGAGGTAACTTGCCAACATTCTCGTTACTTTTCCAGTACTACCCCTTTGCATTGTATCTCTACGTGTTGGGTTAATTATGTGCTTCTGTGATGATTGCTAGCTAGGCATGGTTGCTACTCTTTGGTGTCATTGATTACTTTCCTAGCTATAGTTGTTGTTATATTCAGTGGACGCACTCTCTGTGGTTCTCTTTTTCTATTTGGTCCTTACTTACTGGTTACTTTGGAGTTTAAAGTATGTGTCACATTTGGTCACGATCTGTTCATGACATGATTCTATGAGTTATGCCTTGTTAGTAGCTTTTTTTGTTAGATAATATTACACACACTGATAATTGATCCTTCAATGCACTTACTATCTATTACTATAGTTACCTTTTGGTTGCACACTATGTGCCACTATTTTTATGCTAGGATTGTTTTTTTCCCTGCTTACTGCTTTCTTTGCCCGGTCGGCCTATGATGCCTACTAGGTACCCTTTGTTTTTTATACTCACGCTACACTTGTACATCTTTTGCTAGTGTTGGTCTTAGTACGAAATATCACGGCGGACATGATTGTGCGCGGTAGCTTGGTGCTGTTCAGGAGATACGATGAGCAATTGGTACTTATGCTGGCCGATCATCCTTTTGTTTTCCATAGCTATCCCACTTGGAGTCTGGATAGCCATTTTGTAGTTTTCTCCTGTTGTGGGTTATATTTTATACCTTTTTGTATAATATAGATGCTCTACAACCACTATAACAGGTTCTGGCGATGCTCTTTGGGTTATGTTTTATGTATTCTATTTCTATTTCATCTCATTATCTCCTTCTTCTTTTCTTTGGGATCCTTGGTACTGACCCACCGTTGTTCCTCTAGGACAGAGTTAGGCTTGTCCTTTTAGGTGAAATGTAGATGCTACCATAACTTGATTTCAGATCATGACAAGAGGACAACCCGTGAACGCAATGAAGGAAGTTTTATCTCCTCACAGTCGCGGTCCAGCCTCGCAAACACTAGAGAGTGTTGGTGACAACAATAACAACAGCAAAACAACAATTATCTCAAGTAAGAATGATACTAAATGGACCCTCGGGATTAGTTTGGAATCCCATGTAAATAAACCTTACATGCAATCATACAAAATTCGACATTTTGGACTCAATGAAACCCAAAGTGGTCTCCTTGACTCGATATTCTTAAGAGTCTATTTTTTACTAAATTTTATCCAAATGACCAAAATACCTTGGATCCCCAGAAAATAAATAAGACCTTTTTCTAAATCAAAAATCACCTCTCGAAATCAATAAAATTATTAGATTTCGAATTCGAGCACTCTAACCTCAACTATTGACCCAAGTTAACAATTCCTTCTAAATTTTCAACTTATCATGTCAAACTACTCAAAATCAACACGAAAGGATATAAACCAATGACAAAGGTCTTCTTATACCATATTCCGTATTTTGGAGCCAACGAAACTGATCGATTTCTGATCTGAGGTCCAAAACTTCAAATATTTACTAAAGTCAACTACTTTTCACTTAAAGCTTAAAAACTGAGAAATCTCCAAAACTTAACCAAAATTCCTTTCCATTCTCAAACCAACCATGAAATCAAAATTAGTTTGATATACGCAACTATGGAGAAAGGGTAAAATGGAAAAATACGTTGAAAACAAAAAATGGCCTTGTGGGTAATTACACTTGTATATAATTTTTTGTTCAAATGGAATAAGACAAAGTTCAAGTATCTAAATGAAAATTTTGGATAAGTTTAAAGGGCAATATACATGTTTGGTCTTTATTCTTTGACTTATCTTTATTATTCAATATTTTAATGATAGGTAATATAGGAACTGAAAGATTCTATTTAGTCAAATACCTAGCGACAAACAATAAAATGTTTAAAAACAAGTCAATTCAAATAGAGTCCAAATAAAATTTTGACTTCCAATACATTTTTTCGTTTTGATGTATTTATTTGTTAGTTTCAAGCAAATAGTGTCCAAACATACATGAAAAGACATAAAGGTGTCCTAAAATGAAACCAAAGAAACCCTTTAAAACATTAAAGGAAAAGCAAATAGTAGTAAACAGAAAAGGGCGAAGATAAAGGGAGTAGCTACAGACAAATTTAGGAGCTTTGGCATTTAAATTGGAAAATTCTTATATGCAAATTCTACATTCATAAATTTCAAATTTTTATTTTGACCGTGGCCAAACATGGTCAATCCTTAAAGTGCATTTGATGAGCCGTGGCAACATCGTGATTCGTGCAAAGTGCGAAGGAATGACATGCGGAAGAAACAGAGTAGACGTGGTGCACATGACAAATTGTCAACCCTTTGTTCAGTCCCTCAATATTCTCTTATTCTCCGCAATTCTCTCTTCCTTTTTAAATATATTGCAATGCAAGCAAATGTTTGTCTCCTATATCTATCTCTCCTACGGATTCAAGGATCTCTCTTATACTTCTCCCTCCATCCTATTTATCCCCTTTGCTCTTTTTCTATCTATCTATTTCCCCAGAGATCCTTATTCCTTAACTTTCTCATTTATTGCAAAATCACATCATGGTATCTTTCTCTCTTTGACTCAATCTCTCCATCTTTTAATTCTTCCCAATTATTAGCTTAATTCCAGGTGATGGTTTGATATTATGTTCACGAACGAATTTCTCATATGTCTATAAAATTACCTTTAGGTTCTTGGAAATTCTTCACATGGGATGGATAAAAAACAGAGCATACATTGATAAAGTGGGAAAAAAAGATAGGAAATGAAAAAAAAAAACCTTTATCAGCTACATTATCTCTATTTGCGTTTCTGTTGCCCTGAAAATGAAAATGTTAGTTGCATACATTTGTTTGGGCCGCATGCGTGGAATCTGCGTTCTTCACTGAATTTTATCTGCCCCATTGGTGAAATTCAACCGGTTATTAACATGTTATTACTCAGTTTTAGTTACCATATTAGGATTGATATAAAGAGGACTCAGTACGTATTTGCATGCCCAAAAGAGGACGCTAGTTAAAAAACAATGATTTGATTTTTTTTTTCTTGCTCTTTCAAAGAAGTCTACCTATTGTTTTTCTTTAGCTAGTACTACTGCACAAAGTTAACTTAAACTCTTCAGGTTTCTGATTTCACTCTAGTTGTGATGAATGAGGGACTAATGAAAAACAATCATTTGATTTCATACAAATTGTGATTAATTAATTTATGCAGGCGAATGCCGCATCTGGAATGGCTGTGCATGATGACTGCAAGCTGAAGTTCTTGGAACTAAAAGCAAAGAGAAACTACAGGTTCATCATTTACAAAATTGAGGTCCAACAAGTGGTTTTGGAGAAGCTTGGAGGCCCCAATGAAACCTACGAAGATTTCACCAACTCTCTGCCTGCAGATGAGTGCCGCTATGCTGTCTTTGATTTTGACTTCATTACAAATGAAAATTGTCAGAAAAGCAAGATTTTCTTCATTGCCTGGTATACTGCAATTTTCGCTTCTTCTCTTCTTTATGGATTTAAGTTACTTCGATTGACTGCGCAACAAATTTTTTCACGATGGATTTTCCATGTTATCGGATCATGTTTGTTATACACAGTTATATGTTGTGCTCTTTTCTCTTCAATCCTCAAATCAATGTTACTTCAATTTGTGTCATGTATAGGTTATCCAACATATTTGGTTTCTAAATCTTGGATTTTGATAACAAATCCCACGAAGTTTCAATAGTGCCAGAAAATGTAGTAAGCTAAGATCTCCATGGAATTTCAGTTGGGATTGGTGAGAAGTGTGCTTGTAGGAAGCTGTTTCCGCAGATTTTAATTTGAAATTCCAGATTCCCCACGACCATAGAAAATATGCGGAGTCATTTCCATTATGCTTAATTTGACTAGAAAGAATTGGTTCATTTTGAATTAGCAGAACTATATAAGATGCAGTTGTTAAGTCTGCTATCAATAGTTTCAAATTTCAATACTGAGTAATTAGTTCATGAGCTGGCCGATTGTCTAAGACTTTGATGATTTTTAAAATTAATTTTTGGATGATTTAAAATGATTACAAGTATTATATCCTCTTTCTGATACATTGAATTTAGGTCTCCCGACACATCAAAGGTGAGGACAAAGATGGTGTACGCGAGCTCAAAGGACAGATTCAAGAGAGAACTCGATGGAATTCAAGTTGAATTGCAAGCAACAGATCCTAGTGAAATGAGCCTTGACATTATAAAATCGAGAGCACTTTGAATCTCATCATACCCATCTCCAGTCTCCCTTCAATGCTGTTGTATTATTTAGAGTTTTCCTATTTTGATTATGTTTCAAGTCACACTTATCTTTGAGTTCTCAAGCAACACCATATTACCTTCCTCTGTATGGTGCAACAGTGTAACAACATTTGTTTCAATTCCGTTTTCATCAACCTGATCATTTCTGGACATTCTTTTGTTTTTTCTCTTAAATGAAACATCGTGATCTCATTCATTTCAATTGTCAGTGAAGCCAATTTCTATTTGTATAACTTGCAGGCAAGAGACGCATAAAGAAAGCTCATTCATTACATAGTCGGTATACTAACAGCATTTGCCAGCAAGTTTGAAAACAAGCTTTGCAAATTCACAGCCAATTCCCACCGTATCAATTTACTATATGAATAATAAATACTATCATGTTTTATTAAATTTTAATTTTACATATTTATGGACAAAATATAGATATATATTTCGAAAAAAAAGGAGATTTTTTTATATTAAATTAATACATTCACAGCAATCATCAGTTTCATTTAGTCATGATGATCACATAATGGAGAATTTAAAAAGTTCACAAAAACTATTCTCTGTAGACCAAATTCACCTAATTGCATTCCGCACCATTTGATATATTCAATATTGCATTAAAGTAATAAACAAATGGTCATTTTGCTGATTTAAGTTGTAAAGTTGAATTGTCAAACGATCATTAAAAACAAAAAGACATATGTACCCCATCTAAATATTATTATATCATTAAATAGTAAATTTACCTACCAATAAATAATAAAAAATAAATTAATTAAATTGCAAGTTTCACATCTGCCACAGTACTTCTTGTGGTATGTTTACTTTCAAAAGTTTGATTTTTCAATTTTAAAAACCTAAAAATTATTTTGTAATTACATTCTCTTTAACGACAACATTATAGCTTCAAAACTAAAATAAAAGAGGAAGAATTGAAATGTTATTCAGCTAAGAGAAAAGAAAAATTACCAGTCACATCTTTATGATTATTGTTATTGTCATTATTTTCGTTAAAAACTGCTCTTCTTTTTCTCTCTTAACATTCTATTTACTTTAAATTGCTACTTACATAACTTAGAATTCGGAGCAATTAATATAAATTAATCAAACTAATTTAGATAAAAAATTCAAGAAATGCCAATTACTTCTCATTGATATAACAAAACATAGAATTCAAAAGGTCATAGTTAGCAATTAATGTAAATTAATCAAAAGGTTGCAGTGAGCAATTAATATAAATTAATCTTATTAGTTGTTAGATAAAAGATTCAAAGAATGCCAACTACTTTCACTCATTCATATGATATAACTAGAACTCGTGTAAATTATTCAAATTAGTAAATGCAAATTCCAAAGAACGACAAAGAAGAGAGCTATAAAGAGGCAATAAGAAGCTTTCAATATTTATCCTAGATCTTTTCTTCCCCTTCTTTACATGTAAAGACGTTTCATTTGCATATTTTAAGAATTCATTAATTTTTCTTATCATCTTTTGTTTTTCATTTGAGAATATAGAGAATTTAAAATGACGTATAACTGTAGAATTGAAATATGAACAATCATGAGATGCAAACTTTTATTATACTCATTTCTTGCTAGAGCATACCATGCAAGTATATAGAGAAAAATGAGCTGCCGGTGACAAGGTTGACCAGATCAAGTCAAACATTTAATTAATTGGTGATTAATTTATTAGAGATCAAAATGTCTTTTTTTACATTTTTAAACTTTATAAAAATACAAAAAAATCCTTAAACCATTTTAAAATTGAAAAAAGTAAAGTTCATTATATATATTTATTACTTTTTAGTGAACCATCATTCTATCATTCGATAAAAAACCCTTTACAGTTTTCAACTCCAAATTCTCTAACTTCTTCTTCTCTATAAGAACCGGTCTCTCGACGAGAAAATCCTTAGCAACTTCACTATTAGAGTTTCAAATCTACAACAACTTCACTACAACCATTAAGGATTCATACTAGATTAGGCTTCCTTCTATTTTTAGAAACTCCACATCAACCACAACAACCATAGGGTTTCATACTAAACTAGGGTTTCTATATCTTCAACTTTTAGCAATTGTACAACAACAACGACCCCTTCACCGTCTTCTTCGATGTTCATACTCAACAAGGGTTTCTTCAACCTTTGAATGTATATAGTACTTCTGTCTTTTCTTTCACTGAGTTTATATTTTGTGTTTTAAAAAATATTGTTTTATGTTAAAGAAGAAGAAAAAGAAGAATGAGTCTAAAAAAAAAATTAGTATGTTTTTGAAAATAGTATTTAATTTAGCTTATTTGTTGTCTTGTATTTTTGAAGTGAATAGTGTTATAAAGTAGAACAAGAGAAGAACATGAGTGTTGAAAAAAATAAGAATGTTGTGTTGTTGAAGTGAATGGTGCTTTAAAGAAGCCTAATTGTTGTTTTATATTGTGTTTTTGAATTACTCATGGTGTTTTATGCCAACGAAGAAAAAGAAGAAAAATTAGTAGTAGTAGAAAAAGAAGAGCGTGGTTGTTAAAAAATCACATACTTGTTGTAGCAACTATTGAATTTTCGTACAACAATTGATGGAACTGCAATACTTGCTTCAACAATTGCTGAAATATCTTCAGCAGTGGTTGAGATCTATTCAATAATTGCTAGAGTTCAGCAACTGCTACAGTTCCAACAAAAGCTAAAAGTCTAATTGCCATAAGCAATATATCAAAAATTTTAAAAAAAATTAACATAACATAATGCAATGGCCCCTTGGGCAATTTCTATAAATTTTGTGATTTCTTTGTGTTTAGAGCATTCGTTGATTATGACTTGATGGGATCGTTAGGTTGGGTCCCTAACAGTTTTATATTTCTACTCCTTTTTATTTATGATTTTTCAGGGTGTACTCAGCTTATATGATCTAAAATCGTGTTGTTGTCGGTTCCATTGAATTCGAAATCGATCATATAAATGGGTTTTTGAAATCAGATTGTGTTTCTATTCTGTGTCATTTTAGATCTTTTTGGAATCTAAGTACCAACACTTAAATATAATAACACTAAAGTAATGTGATTGCGCCATCTAGACTTTCTCTTCAGTGCGTTCGCACTAAGGCGACGTGATCGCTCCTTACCACCAAGAACCACCCCTAGTACGATTGCGCTAGGTGGTCACAATCACGGTGTGGCGCGCCTGTGCCCATGTAAGGCAAGTTCCAGCAGTTTTCTTCATTTTACCTCTGAAATTCCTCCAATATATCTTGTATTTCAGAGCCTAAATTGGTGTATTTGAGAGTTGTTTTGTGTTTCTAATTCGTGGAATCATATGGTGATAGTTCTACGATTATTTCTATTGGCTTCACGTAATTTCAAGCTTCATACGAGATTTTTAGAGATTTAGGCAGGTTTCTCGAGGTCATCACCAGAATCTAGGCAGGCTACATTCTACTTTCTTCAAATCGGGTATTAGTGTAGTATATGTATGGTAAAGCTTTAACTCCGTGCTGGTATTATTATTTGGGACCCCATATGCTTATTCTTCTGGCCTATGACCTACTTAGCTGGCCTGTAGGTTAACTACTTACCTTGGGGCTAGATCACCCTACCCGCGTGCTTAACGCCAACTTGGAACATAGTGTGGGGGAGAAGTGACACCTTTGATGATTATTGTTATACATTAAATATGGACCGTAGTGAGGTTGGGAATGGGATTATACTAGTGATTAGAGCTTAGTAGCTATCCCCTGATTTATGTTGGTGGCTTTAGAGCCGATCTAGGTAGGCTGATTAGTCTATGTTTTACCTAAGGTTTATACGTGATTAGGTCATGTTATGGCCCTTTGGGAATAGTCGGGTATGTCTATGCTGGATGGTTAGCTGTCATATGTGATGATAGTGTACCTAGCTGAACGGACTTACTGGGTAGCTAGGAGCCCCGTGTGATGATATTTCTTCCTATTCTGGTGTGCGCCTAGGAGTGAGTTGCATTTGACTGAGCTATGATAGCTCCATGTTTTCCCTTGTATGGGTGTGTATGTGGCCCTTAACGGGCGCCCTCTAGGCATTTGTGAAATTATTGGCTTGAGTACTCATGGCTCGGGGCCATAGTTAGGCTAGGAGAGGATGTACCTCGTGACTAGGGCTTGGCAGCAATAGTTAGCGGCTTTAGGCTAGTTGGGCCTAGTAATTGTCTTTGTGTTGTAATCTTGCATTGATAGCTTAAAAGGGTAGATTTTGATAGAATATTGCCCGAAAAGTTTTTTCTTACACATCATATGTATCCACGACTGTAGTGGCAGTATGGAGCATTTGGGATTTTGCTACAGTCCTGATTCACCTATTTAGTTGGGCCTAGATTCCATTGAGATATGATATATGGGTTGGACCCGACACATGTCATTTTGGCATGATGACTATACTATTGGTAGACGGGTTATGAGTTTTTTTATGTGGATTTGAGTCCCTCCACAAGCCCAACCCTTCTGGTTCACCATGCTTAGGGCATGATACGTAGCCCAGGGGAGGGGTATACAGGGGAATAGTGATAGATGGTTTGAATCCTCGTGGGTCCCTATTGATTCGTGAATATCCCAGAGGGGGATCATGTTGGTACTTTCTAATGTGGCATGTAGTTCGAGTCATCCATGGGTACCTCTTTATTCAAAATATACCAGAGAGGTAGCATGTTGACACTTATTTACTTTTCCCGCACCCCTTTTGCATTGCATCGCTACACATTAATTTTTGCTTTTCAGGACTTACCGGGGGAGTACTTGTTGGGTTACTTGGTTACTAAGTTTACTTACCAGTAGAATGGGGGGTCGATCGGGTTTGTTTTCTAGTAAGCGCTGTTGTTTCCTTCTATCTCTGACTAGTATTATTCATGCACGTACCATATTTATTGTTAGCTTATCTTGTTGATGACTTTGTACTTTTTTATTGGTCCTTCCTTGTGTGGGTCACATTGGAGCACCAGTTACATGTCATGTTTGGTCATGATCTGCTTGTGACCGAGTCTATGTGTTGTACCTTATTAATGGATTTTCTTCATACTTGTTGCCTGTTATTTCACATCCTGATAGCTGCCTCTTCACTTTACTCACTAGCTATTAGTGTGGTTGCCCTCTATGTAGTACATTATGTACTAGTTCCATAGTTACTTTTAGTCTCCCTTTTACCTTATTTATGCTTACTTTTTCACAGTCGGCCTATGGTACCTACTAGGTACTGTTGTTTTTGGTACTCATGATATGCTTCTTTATCGTTTCCTGATACAGGTCGTAATATAAGTTATCAGGGAGTACACGATCGTCTAGTTGACATTCATGATGACCATTCTTCCTTCTACCTTTACATCTGTTCCACTTGGAGTCAGTATAGCTATTTTGTAGTTTACCTAGTTGTGGGTTGTATTTTTTACCTTTTATATTTAGATGCTCTATATCTATGATACCAGGTTCTAGATAGACATGTTCAGATATGTATTTTCGTGTTCTATTTTAGTTCCTTCTCTTTATCTCCTTTCTATTTTTATTTTGAGTACTTGGTACTGACCTATCACCGTTTGCTCTGGGTCGGGGTTAGGCTTTTCAATAGGTGAAACGTAGATGCCATCACAACTTGATTTTCTGGTCGTGAAAAAGTAGTATCAGAGCTCTAGGCTTGCCTGTGTCTTCGTCTAAGAGCAAGTGTTTGGTAGAGTCCCACGGATTGGTATGTTGACATTCGTTTCCTATCCTCGGGAGGCTACACGACATTATTTAGAAAGGACTCTCACTTCTTGACTCCTTACATATACTGTCCTCGGGAGGCTACAAGTTATTCTTTAGGAAGGGCTCTCACTTCTTGACTTCTTAGGTGCATTATATGGTCATTGCGATTCCTACCATTTCATTCGGCTCTACTCCTTTGGATAGCCAGAAAGAGGCCCTCGGTGGGCACAAGTAAGATATTCGCTCACGTTCTCATAGTTCAGAATCAGAACTGAGTGCTAGAAGGATACATCATTAGACATAGAGTTTAAGAGTCACTTAGACTCTAGCAGAAGTTACTTCCATATCAGTTCCACAGAGCTTTAGAGTTTATTTATAAGTACCAGCGGGTGTCTTGAGAGGAGCATTAATTGAGGATAAGTTTGGTTGGTTTCTATCAGTGGTCTTTGAGCACTGGGACTAGGCAATGTCAATCGGCAGGATGACTAGACATATCCCTATATTGTGTAATATGAGATATGATAGGATGTCTCTTTTCTATAAATGAATAGTGCCATTCCGTATAATAACAGAGCACTTGGTAGTAGCAGGGCATATCCTGGGACAGATCTTTAAACATGGGGTCATGGATTGCCTCCTTCCCGGGGTTCTTTTGTTATAGCAGTAGAGGCAGAGTAACTAGGGTTCTGGTCCAGCCCATACAACTCCTTCTTTGAGTTCTTAGAATGATTCTAGTGATCCTAATTTGTGAGTGAATAATATGATAGACAGTGATTTCGGTGGCAACAACATATTTAGTTGGGATAGTTTAATCATCCATTCAAATCTTTTCTCAGTAGACTGATAGAGACCCTGGTACTTAGAGTAGTCAGCCCATCAGGGATGCATTTCTAGGTTCGCAGGGCCTAGTGGCCTGAGTAGTTTAGTTTGGTTCCAGTCAGAGCAAGATCGACTTGTTGAGTGTGGTGAGCTAGGCCATTTGCCAGATGGTGTCCGCAGTGTTGGGCTATGAATTCGTCAATTCTTGCAGTCTCACCTCAATAATTAGTTAAGGAAAATGGTCGAATTATTAGCTTTGATAATCCTGCAGGGAGATCACTTTTTGGGCTAGGGAGTGCCCCCGTTGTAGATGCCTTAGTCAGGCTGGTTAGAAGAGTCTTCCAATGATTTTCTATTTTTCAGCTTGTGACCGTGAGTATGGTGTTCGAGTGAGTTACCTTAGAGCTTTAGTTATGACATAATTTTATTTTACTCCCCAGTTGGCATATGTTGACTTAGGCGTGACGCTGACTTATTTTTTGCTTGTTTTATCTGTGCTAGCTTGAATGACCTTACCCTTATTGATGTGGTATTGTAGATTGGATTTAGGCCTTATTTTTAACCCCTTTAATATGGTATCCCTCTGTTCTGTGGTTCTTCAGTGGAACCTAGCTCATGATTTCTATTGGCAAACTGATTCTTGCCTTTTAGCCCATATAGGTTCCTGTGAGTCCTTGTAAGGCTGTGGTCCTATGGTTTAGGGGATGACTTCCCTTGTTAGGTAGACCTTTCTGTATCCTAGATAATATTTGATCACCATCACTTTGTCCTACCCTGAGTGGTGGATAGTGTTCATAGGTCCCTTTATTTCCCATGTATGAAAAGAAAACTTTAAGTGGTGGATCTTAATGAGGGTTTTGAGTTTTTATGGATAATTTAGCCTGTATTGTTGGGAGATATCGGAGTTGGGCCCTTTGTAGCAGGTGGACTTAGTGATTTTTTCAAGCATGGGTAGGTTACATTCAGGTTAGGAAGTTAGTTCCTTGGGGTTGCTTATTAGCATTGTGGGTCCGTAGTTTTTTCATTCTTGTGGGAAGATGCACTGTTACCCTATAACGATCTTTCCCAATCGTGATCTATTCGGTAGCTTTAGATTGTGACCTTCACTATTCATGACGTCTATTGGTTGGTCTATAAAGGACCAGCATAGGCACTTTGTGTGAGTAAATAGCTCTCTCTTTCAATTTATTTCCTTTGGTTCTAGAGTAATTACCAGATAGTTATCTTTACCCTTCTCCCATGTTAGGTTTAAATGGGGATGACTGTTATCTCTTGGGTGAAGGGTAAAGATAACACTCTAGTTATCTCTTGGGTTCCCTCGATTGTGGTTGCTTGTAATTGATCTTTGTACCCACATACATATAGCTATTCGGGTAGGCGATAGTGCTCCTTTAGTGGTGGATCGGGGTCATGGTATCCTAGAGGATTTTATACACCTAGTTCCATGATTCATTTACGGTCTTAGTCAGTTAATGCAGCTTGATAGGCTATATCCATAAATAGATATAGATGTGTTCTCTGTTGTGATTTCCTGTGTTTGGACTAACAATCAGTGTATGCTGGGTTGTAATCCATTTTTATGAGCTTGTTCTTTGTATGAAAGTCGGGATACTTTCAGGTTCTAAGTCAAGTCACTTAATGTTAGAAAGTTATAAGTAGATGGAGTTTATCCTTGTTTACGATTTGTGATGATCACTAGTTTCGGGCATTTAGCTTTTGTATAACGCGACAACTTGGTTTGTTACACTGTGTTGTTATGAGACGACGATAACTGAGATTACAGTCATGATTTAAGAACTACTATCAGTGTGTGGGAAGTATGACATAGTACCTTGGGGTGATCATTTCCTTGTGTTCCAGATGTTTTTTGGATTGATTCCCGGTTGATTTCAGGATTGATTGGTTGATTTTAATGGTCGTAGTTTTTGTAGTTACCTTGGTTTTAGTTCCAAGAAAAGAGTATAGTTGGCTTTAGAGAAAAGGTCAGCCACCATTTGTGATACCTACTGTCATTGATTGCTGGTTGGTGTGAGTTGCCTTTTTGTGATGCTATTTGTTGATTTTTCCCCAACGACTAGTAGTTTTAGGTCCCTCCAGTAGGATTTTATTAGTTTCTGACAGTATGCTATGGATAGGCATTGGTCTTTGTAGTCCCAAAGTTGATGACTTATTTTAGACCTTTCCTTGCAAGGCATATTGTACCAGATATTCCATATGCTTGGGCATGACGGAGATATATAGGGGAACTCATTACCATTATCTTGATTTTCTAAGGACATTATGTACTAATTTTTCCATCCACTGACTGACAGCTGTATGAGCAGGTTCTTTTGTAAGCTTGTGCACCTATTTGTTATTTTGCTGTGGGTTATTTATTTCCTTGTAAGAAGTATTGTTTGAGGTTGACATTGGTTTTATAATGCTTTATATGACGACCACTTCTATTCTAGGAGTTTAGATGATGTCGTTTAGGGTTCAAGCATAGAAATCCAGGTGGTGTACTACCATGACTCCTTATTTTTTAGTAGAAGTGGGAGCAGATTATCATGGATTTTGTTGTGGACTCCTTCATACCATTGGTGGTCTTGATTGTATACGGATCATCATAGACTGATTGACCAAATTTGCTTTATTTCTACTGACTTTATCTTCTTGGGATGCCGAGAGATCTGTTGTCTTGTGTGTTAGGGAGATTCTTCGTTTGTATGGGATGCCATCTTCTAGTATATTAGTTAGGGGTATGTGGTTTTATTCACGGTTATGGATCGATATGCAACATTTAATGGGTACAGAGATAGATTTGAGTACGACTTTTCACCCACAGATAGAAGGGTAGTCTGTGTGGACCATTCTGATACTTCAGGATGTTGTTCAGGTTGTATTTTGATCTTGGTGGTAATTAGGTTCAGCATTTGGATCAGTATTTGGCTTTAGAAGAATTCTTCTATAGTAACAACTACCATTCTAGTATCAAGATAGTAGCATGCGAGGCTACATATGATATATGTTAAAGATTACAGATTGGTGGGTACAACAGTATTAAGATTCGACCTCAAACGTATGATTTGATTCAAGATTCTATCGAGAGAGTTATGCTTGTGAGTTTAGACTTCAGATTGCATAGAGTTGACCAAGGATCCACAAAGATTGAATGCTTTGTCCCTTGAATTTAGTATCGAGGACTTGATAATTATGGACTCAATTAGGGCCTTACAAGATCACAAAATAGATTAGTGGGGTTGCCTATAGATTATAGATTTACCTTCAGAGTTAGTGGTGGTATACCCTTTACCGTCCATATCCCCATGCCTCATTTTTATATATACCAAATTAATCCTGTACACTTTGTCGCGAGTCATCTTAATTAGACGAATAATTAGTTTGTGTTAGTCACCTTGAGGAAGCTATTGAGGGAAAGATGAAGATGAATCAGGTCTAAAAATATTTCTGTTATAAGAGTTCGTTGAGTGTGTGGTAAGCTTTAGGAGATCATTGGGATGGTGAGAAGTATCGTGTGAGTTGTCGTGTTTTTATTGTTTTTGACATCAGAGTACTTCTTTATTCTTAACTTTTGTGGATGAAATTTTCTTTAGTGGTGGATCTTGTAATGGACCTCGAGGCAATTTTTTTGAATCCCATGATTTATTTGCATTTAGAGCATTCTCGCACTTGCCATAAGTCATTTGTGGCTTGATGGGATTAATAGGATGGGTCCCTACTATTTTATAGTTTGACTTCTTTTTATTATGGCTTTTTAGGGTGTACTTGGCTTATATAAGTCTCAATTATATTTTTGTTGGTTCCGTTAATGTCGATCAAAAGATTTCATATATTAGTTGTCGAAATCATTCTATGTTTCCATTCCCTACCATTTTAGATCTTTTTGGAATCTAAGTACAAGAACATAAGCGTGATTGCTCTAAAATAATGCGATTGTGCCACATACTGACTTCCCCTTCAGGACAATCGTACTGAGGTGACACAAACACGCCTTAGTACCAAGACCGTCCCCTTGTGCCATCTTCCTGGGACAGTGTGAATGTGGTGTGGCATGCCTGGGTCTATATATGGCTAGTTCCATCAGTTTCTTCATTTTTCCTCTAAAATTCCACACAAATATCTTGTATTTCAGAGACTTAATAGGTGTATTTGAGAGTTATTTTGTGTTTTTAATCTATAAAATCGTGTTGTGATGGTTGTACAATAATTATTATTGGCTTCGCGCTTTTCGAGCTCAATATAGGATGTTTCTGGAGATTTGGACATATTTCTCGAGGTCATCTTTAGAATCCAGGTGGGATAAGTTTACTTTCTTCAAAATGGGTATTAGTGTAGAATATGTGTGGTAAAGAGCCACCTAGGGTCTGGGATTACTAGTGAGGCTTTGATAAAACTAGCCCCGATATGCTTATTCTTCCAACCTATGGCCTACTTAGCTGGCTTGTAGCTTAACTACTTAGCTTGAGGCTATATCTCCCTACCCACGTGTTTAATGCTAACTCTGGAACGTAATGTGGCTAGAGAATAAGCAACACCTTTGATCCGTATTATATATGCTGACTCTGGACCCTGATTTAGGTTGGTGGATTTATAGC
This sequence comes from Withania somnifera, assembly GCA_039654485.1. Taxonomy (NCBI): domain Eukaryota; kingdom Viridiplantae; phylum Streptophyta; class Magnoliopsida; order Solanales; family Solanaceae; genus Withania; species Withania somnifera. Next base: position 2,928,468 of record JBDJHY010000097.1, read on the forward strand.
TAATCTAGGTATGATGATTATTCTATATTTATGTGATGACAGCTTACCTAGCTGAATAAGGATTTGCTACGTAGTTAGGAGCCGTTGTGATGATATTTCTCCCTAGTCCGGTGCGAGCCTAGGAGTGAGTTGTATTTGACTAGGCTATGATAGCTCCATGGTTTACCTTCTATAGGTGTGTGCTTGGCCCTTAATGGGAGACCTCTAGGCATTTATGACATCTTTGGTATGAGAACTCATGGCTCGGGGCTGTAGTTGGTCTAGGAGAGGATGTACCTCATTACTAGGGCTTGGTAGTCATCCTATGGAGACTAGTTAGAGGCCTTAGGCTAGTTGGGCCTAGTAATTGACTCTGTGTTGCGAGCATACATTGATAGCTTAGAAAGGGAAATATTTTTTTGACAAAATAATGATAGGAAATTATTTTCTTAGACATTATATGTATCCATGAATGCGGTGGAAGTATAGAGATATTTTCTCACTCCACCTGATCTATTTTCCCACTAGTACTCGAATATTTGGGTATTTCTTGCTTGGCAGCATTTTGGATTTCACTACGGTCCTGGTTTGCATATTTGACTGGGTCTAGGTTCCATTGAGATATGATATACGGTTGGACCTAACACTTGGCATTTTGACCTGATGACTATACTATTGGTGGGTGGGTTATGGGCTTCGCATACAGGTTTGAGTCCTTCCACGGGCCCTTCTGATCTAGTTTTTATGCTTATGGGATGATGTGCAGCCCGAAGGAGGGGTCTACGGGGGGAGTAGTGGTATATTATTCAAGTCCTCTATAGGTCCCTCTTGATTTGGGAATATCCCATCGGGGGAGCATGTCGGTACTTATTTATGGGGCATATGGTTCGAGTCCTCCGTGGGTCTATCTTGATTCGAGAATATCCTAGAGCGCGAACATGATAGTAGTTACTTACATTCCATATGGTTTGATTCCTCCATGCCTAAACTTATTTACTTTTCTTGTACCCCTTTCGCATTGTATCCTACGTGTTGATTTGTACTCTTTAGGACTTACGGGGGGAGTACTTGTTAGGTTGCTTTGTTGTTGAGTGTACCTCTGGCAGAATGGGGTGCCATTCGGATTTATTTTCTAGTAAACGCTGTTGTTTCCTTCTGTCTCTAAATAGTACTATTAATGCACTTATCATATTTGTTGTTAGTGTAGCTTGTTGATGACTTTGTACTTTCTTATTGGTCCTTCCTTATATGGGTCACGTTAGAGCTCCAGGTATGTGTCACGTTTGGTTATAATCTACATGTTACCCGAGTCTATGGGTTGTACCTTTTTAGTGGATTTCCTTCATACTTGTCGGTTGTTACAGTACATACCGATAGCTGACCCTTTACTGCACTCACTAGCTATTACAGTGTTTGGCCTCCATGTTGTACATTATGTACTAGTGCCCTAGTTATTTTTAGTTGTCCTATTACTTTGCTTATGCTTACTTTTGCCTGGTTGGCCTATGATTTCTACTAGGTACCCGTTGTTTTTGGTACTCATGCTACACTTTTGCATCTTTTCCTGATGTAGGTCCTAGTACGAGTTACCAGGGAGGACGCAATCATACGGACTAGGTTGGTACTGTTCAGGAGATATGGTGAGTAGTTGGTGTTCATGCTGGTCAGTCTTCCTTCTTCCTCTAGGGTTGTTTCACTTGGAGTCGGGAATGACTATTTTTTAGTTATCCCTATTGTGGGTTGTAGTTTGTACCTTTTGGTATTTAGATGCTCTACAACCACGATACTAGGTTCTGAGGAGTGATGTTCAGTTGTGTATTTTCTTGTTCTATTTCTATTCCTTCTCTTAATCTCCTTTTCCTTTTTCTGTTGGGTACTTCGTACCGACCCACCTCTACTTACTCTAGGATGGGGTTAGGCTTTCCTACAGGTGAAATATATATGCCCATCACAACTCAATTTTTCAGTGGTGACACATAATTAACCTGACATTAACATTAAATTCTGAAGCAACTGTTGTAGTCATACATTAACTGCTAAAGTCATGCATTAATTGTTAAAGAATATTCAGTAATTGTTGAAGAAAACTTACTCTTCCTTAGAAATTGCTTCATCAAGGAAAGCAAACTAGTGAATTCTAATGAGACATGTACACAAGTATTATTTTTTTTCACAATTAGATGTGGTTCAACAATTGCTGCAATTGCTAAAACTTCATTTGAAAAATGAACAAATATATCCTTAAATGTTTTAACCAAAATATGATAAGACCACAAAATTAGAACAGAAAATATAAACCCCAAACCCAAGTACCACCAAGAGGGGTCAAACTTTTTTTTTTTGTTTTTCAATACTTGCGAAACATTTCCTGCTCCATTAGTACCTTCTATACAAGCTCACGCTCAAGGCATTGCATCTTTCTTGATTCTTTTCCAAGTTCACTTCTAGCTGCCTCTACTTGGTTGACATAATAACCCTAACTCGCATCCCTTTAAATTTCTTATTTGATAAGAGCATCCAGCAGGAATGAAAGCAACCTCACCTGATTTTGAGACAAATCCATTAGGCTTAGTCAGTGGGACTGGGTTGATAGGCATTTTGTTTCAAAATTATATGAAGCTATTTTAATTGTTACTAGATGCCCTCATTAAGTGAGAAATTTAAATGGATTCAAGTTAGGGTCATATCTCTATCCCAAGTAGAGAGAGTTAGAAGTAAACTTCGAGAAGAATCAAGGACGATGCAATGCCTTACGTGTGAGCACGTATAGAAAATTCTGATGGAGAAGGGAATGTTAAGCGTAGAATTGGATAACAAAAAAAGGAAGTTTGAATCCTCGTGGTGGTACTTGGATTTGGGGGTTTTTATTTTTTGTTCAAATGTGATGGTTTTTTTGCATAAAAAATTCAGGGGTATAGTTATTCATTTCCCGAATGAAGTTTCTACGATTGCTAAACTACATCATGTTTGAGAAAAAATAATAATTAGGTACATGTCTTGTCCATTGTAGGAGTTTGTTTTCCTTATTTATTTAGAATTACCTGTTAAACTAACTAACTGATGGCTTTACTTAAGCAATTGTTGAATGAAAGTTCTAGATTTTTGGCCTTAGTAGTATGTATACTTTCAGTAATTGCTGAATACTTTTCAAGAACTGTTGATTAATACTGCTAAAGCCAATAATTGCAACAATATATAGCACAAATTCCAAACATTTAACATAATAGTCTTGTATCAAAATTTAACATAACACAAAAGCTAAAGCAACTGGTGAAGAAACTTCAGCAACTGCCTAAAAAACTTCAGCAGCTACTGAAGAAACTTCTCTTCCTCAGCAGTTGATTCATCAAGAAAAGCAAACTAGTTCATCTTGATGAGACATGTACACAAATATTATTTTTCTCAAGTAAATGTGCTTTGGCAATTGCCAAAGTATCATGCAACAATTGTTTAAGTTTCAGGAATTATTGTATGAAAACTGGTCAGAGGTTGATGAATATTTGTGTGATTGTGGTGTAGCAAGGTAGACATTCCTTGAAGGTTTATATAAACTACAAATATCATTTGGTTAAGAAGGATACACACATTAATATTTTAATATCCTCTAGAAGCCATACAAATGTCTTGTCGAGGCGACAGATGAGCAAGTAGTAAGAAATGCTGAAGTCTTAGTATGACTTGTGTTAGGATTAGCCTACAACTAAAAAGTCTCAAAATCATTTTGTGGACAAATGCGGTTTATATCCTTCAATTGATCCTCCACATTAGATTGTTTCTCACATAGTCGATTAGAGTTTGAATTTTAGTTCACATCTTCTTTTCGTGACCGATTAAAATTCATCTAGCAAGCTAGTTGTAGTTATGAATTATAATAATTTATTATCTTTGAAACTTTCGAAGTTATCTTCCTTCACCCTCCTAGAAGTAGTTATTCATGATATAGGAAACTTATATAGACAATATCCATTAGAATCTCTTTTGGAATAAGAGATCTAAGCTTGAGAATCTTATAATGAACATATCCGCTGTGACTTTGTAAGAATTTTCTATTCATTCATTTAAATTCATTAGTTCTTGGTCTCCAGGAGTCATCATATAGTGTTTTATTAAGTGGAATCCATTACCAAAATCACATTTTTTTGATTATCATCTTGAATAAAAATTTCCATCGTTGAATTTCTGACTTGATGAGGGCATCCAAAAGAAATGAAAACAACTTTACCTGAATTTTTGATAAAAGTTCATGAAAACAACTTTACCTGAATTTTTAATAAAAGTTCATGGGGCTAGGTTGATAGGGATTTTTTTCTAAAATTAGGTGAAGCTATTCTTGCTGTTGCTGGATGCCCTCATTAAGTAAGAAATTGAATAATGGGGATCATTATTAAAGATGATAGTCACAAAGATGTGATTTTAGTTATGACTTTTAATTAATGAAATACTATATAATGACTCCCAGACACCATGACCAACTCTCTTATTTCAAAAGAATTCTAATGAGGATTGTCTTTATGCATTTCCTACATCACGAATAACTGCTCAATTAAGGTAAAAAGGAAGATAACTTTATAAGTTCTAAATGTAATAAATCATTTATGATTTATAATAACGACTAGGATGCCGAATGAATTTTAATCGACCACAAAAAAAAGATGTATACTAAAATTCAAACTATAATCAATCGTGTGAGAAACAGTCTAATGTGGGGGATTGATTGAACGATACAAACATTATCCACAAACTAATTTTGAGAATTTGTAGTTGTAGACTAAGCCTAACACAAGTCATACTAAGACATCAACAATTCATACAACTTTGTCCTCTATCACCTCGACAAGCCACTTGTATAGTTTTTAGAAGATATCAAAAGCCTAAAGTGTGTATATCCTTATTAACCAAAGGAGACTCCAATTTATAGGAAAATACCTCCAAGAAAGGTCTACTTGATCAAATTTCATGCAACAATTGCTGCATGATAATTTGGCAATTGCTAAAGCACATCATGTTTGAGAAAAAAAATAATAGTTAGATACATGTTTGGTCTACTATAGTTAATTTGATTTCCTTTAACCTATTTGATTCTGATTATTAACTGAAGTATCATGATCAATTTAAAAAACATGAAGCAATTGCTAGAAACTACTTAACAATTTCTAAAAAATATTAACATTTAGAGCATGATACTTTAGTAATTGCTGAAGCAACTTCCGCATTTACAGAAAAATATTCTGCAGTTACTGGATATTTCTTTTTTAAACTAATTGATGGATTTTTTTTATCTCATGTGATTTAGAAAAATTCCTCGTGGAAAGACAAGAACAACAAATGTTGTTGTTGTTAATTATACTTCTAGAAATACTAGAAGGAGAATCATGACACTAGCGGAGAAGGAACAAGAACAAGATAAGTCTAGACTATTAGGACTTATTTACTACGCACTTGTTGGAGACAGAGGTGAAGGAAAAGAAAAATATAGAGAAAGGGCTAAAGAAGGAGAAGCAGGAAGAGAAAGAGCTGAAGAAGGAGAAGATGAAAGAGAATGAAAAGCCCCAGAGAGGTCTGTAGAATAAGAAGTAGAAGTTGAAAGGGATGCTTCTAAGGAGGAAGAAGATGAGGATGAAGCTAATAGCGAGGATGAACATAGAATAAACATTGGCATGACACAACTACACTTGTTCCCGAGGAGGCGAAGTCCTTTATAGTAGGTCCTAGTAAAGAAACCACCTTACTAGTCAATTCCAAACCTATTAGATATTTCAATTATGGGTTTGTGACCATGATTAATAAATACCTAGGTTTGAAGTTAGTGTTATTTCCATGTCTGGGTTAGAACATTATTTACCTAGATTTAAGAAAATCTTAAAAAAACAAGACCTAGAGAATTGGTTTAGTAGATCTATTTTTGGATGTTACCTATACTTGTTTGATGACAAGAGGAACTTCCATGTGAGGTTGGCATATGAACTTTTGCACCACCATAATGTCTCTAATCGTGTTGATGAGGTCTAGATAAAATATTTTGGTGTACCAGTTTGTTTTTTCATGATGGAGTTTGCATCTATGACCAGCTTGAGGTGACATTTGTCGAAAGAGAATAAAAATGGATCAACAAGAGTATAAAGAGTTATTGATACAATAGAAGAAGTTAAATAGATGGTGTGGAATCAATGCAGTACTGAGGATATCCTTCAGTTGCTCAGTGATAATGATGTTTCGAGAAACGTAAAGAAGTCACTGCACTTGTATTTTTTGTGCATAACATTTTGTGTGGAGAGACAAAAACATAAAGGCTCATGTGGAATGGTTTCATCTCTCAATCAATAGAATGACCGTTTTTGCATATATTTGGGGCCGTGTAAGCTACAAGCTAACTCTCCAGTATTTATGAGTTCTCCCCAAAAGGAAAAGGTTAAAGAAAGTAAAAAGAACAACAATATTTGTGTCTTTCCATGGGCTTTTGAGGTAATTGAAGGAGTTCTCTAATGAAGTAACTGCTCCGAGGATGTCTAGATATCTTGCAGTGACAAACAAGTCTAGTGTTGATGCCTCTGAGTTTTTTGACTCCCCAAGACCCAGTAAGCCTCATTCTACATTTGTATACTCTTGGTGTTTATAATAATGCTTCTTACATTTTCAGTAGTTGCTGAATATTTTGAGCAATTTATGGGCTAGTTATATTAACAAATCCAGGAATTGCTAAAAATATTCAGCAGCTGCTGAATCTACTACAGTTTATTTGATGTTGTGTTTCTACAAATAGGTTGTGCATCCAAGGTTGTTTCCCACTCCTAGTGAGAGTAAAATGTATTTTGTCACTGATTTGTCACTTTGGAAGTTAAGGAGCAGTTTCGTTCGAATGATGATAAGATCGAGAGGTTGAAGAGTGATTTGGAAAAAGTTTCTTTCCATCACAAGAGACACCACACTCCCTGATGATGTTGGTAAGATACTTGACCTTGTTTGTGCTGATGAATCATCAAGAGGTCTTGGTCTTGGTGTTAATGGAGGAGGTTGTCTTACTAATAAAAATATTGATGATGTTGGTGGAGGAGCAGAGGATATTCTCCTCAGTTGGAGTTGGTAGAGGCAGTGGTTTAAGATTGAGGGGGGGGGGTAGTCTTATCATGTGGAGTTGGTGGTGGCAATGGTTTTGGTGGAATTACTTCTACAACTAAATGCATAATGGATCGATCTTCTCTAAGTGGTGTCGGTACCTTTAAGGCACTTTGTGCCTATCAATGACAAGTACGCATGAAAAATATATGTTACTTGGGCTGGAAGTTAGTTCTTTGGATGATGCCATAAAGATTTTAATCAGCAAAAGGGGTTTAGGCCATCAAGGATTCTTTCAAGTCCATTTACTCCAGCTGGAAGAAGGAGAAAACAAATCTCAAAGGAAGTATCCAAATCCAATTGCAAAGGAAAGGCTACTGCAAAAACTAGTGAAATCGTGCCAGTAGCAGATAAAAAAAGAGTGGATATCTGCAAGCTGGCAACAAAGGATGGCATGAGAGAAATCAAAAAGTTCATCAAAAAGACAAAGATAGGGATTTTACAAGGCTTGTATCAATTGGGAGGACTTCGTGACAATGTCCAAAATGTTTTTTGGTTGGAGAATCAGTTTCACGCCCCGAAAATTGGACATGAAGGAACCTGCCTTTTTAATAATAATAGGTCAGCCAAATAAGAATTAATAAGCTAAAAGAAGAAATTAAACTAATAAAACATATAAATGCGGAATTCATAATGATAGTATAAATATAAATAGAAGTATACCCCAAGGACATGTATCACTGTTCACAAGCCTCTATAGAATGTAAATACAATAAATTCAAATATCTATTCAGAGTCTTTAAAAATTAAAGACACTATAAAATAAACTAGATGATGAATTTTGGGGCAACTGATGAAAGAGAAAATCACTAAGTGCAAACATATCCCTAGAATAAAGGGAGATGCCGGGGCTCGATACAGGCATAAAAGTGCAAAAATTCAAGGAGTGAGTATAAGAACAATGGTAATCAGCAGTGTCCTCATCTGGTTAACTATAAAGAAAAACAAAAGCCCCAAATCTCCCAACCTATTCTTAAAAATACTACAACCTACAGAAGAAAATATTTAGCAGCCTAACAATAGTGTATATAGACGCAACAGGTATAACTAAAAACCCAACTCTAAAAATCTTGCAATGAAATTAAAGTTCCATGAAAGTCAATTCGAGTGACAACCAAAATCATCAACAAGGATATGAATCCCAAAAGCAACTCAGAATAGATGGATTTTCCCAATTCACTGATAGTACCCAATATCAAATATCATATTCCGATATCCTGTCAGGCTCCCTCGGCTATACATTTAACTTTATAGACACCACTTCACAACATCGACTGTTTCATTTTAATAAAATAGGTACCCGTTTAGATCTCAGCAATGCCTTGTTCACAATATAATGTCTTTATCACAATATAGACACCCAATCAGAGTCTCGGATGTGCCTTTACCATAATCTCAATTAAGGCATAATACAATATATATCAATAAGTATAATGATCTCATCAAGACATAGTTCAAGATTCATGATCAAGTATCACCAGCTGAGTAATCATCACATGTCAACCATAAAAAAATATCACAAGTTGAGATTTTAATGTAATAACACAAGCCGCTCATGAGAAATTTCTATCAAGAATAACTTTTCAATTTCAATTTAGTCTCCCAGGCATCATGATCTTTAACCACAAGGTTGCTAAATAATTATCATGGGCATTTTCATCAACAAGTATGTAATTAGGTCTAAATTAGAACCCAAGTTATCATTTCCAACTACATGCTTCAAAATAAACAATTCACAATACAATTCAAGTGTAGCCATGATTCAAAAAATTCATCAAATATGTATATTAGTATGACTTATTCATTTTAAACCCAACATGATATATAATACTAATTTCGAAGCACCCATATCACCCCAAATCATAAGACAATTAACAAGCAATTGTTAACACTTTATAGAAAGCCATATAAACCTCAAATTGCCTTCTAAATTAAAGATCCAAGGTACTCGGTGTTTTCCCATTATGAATAACCTCTAATCATGCACAATCTAGTGACCCAAATAAGAATTACAAGAAAATACACACTAATAAACACCTAAAACCAAATAATCAAGGCTTAAGCAAAAGTAACCCTGGGTCACGGGGTCAAGATCGACACTTAATCATAAAAAACTTTTACCCATCACAAAGGGATGCTAATATTATATTTCATCAGAAACCCATGCCATTTCATAGAAAATTCCCAAGTTTTCTATCATTTTCGAGTTCATCACTCAGTTCACTTTTTTGAATTTAAAACCATGAAGTTTCTATGTAAAATCATGTTAGATTGGCTTAGAATTGATGGAAATAGGATTAGGAAACTGATCCAATTGATTAGAATTGAAAATATTTCTCAACTCTGACAAAAAGTAGGGTTTTTGTTCATGGTTTAAATGAACAATGAGAGAAATAACGTGCACTAGCTTTTTAAAACAGACACTACACAGGCTCCTGACCACTACAAGTGTGGTTCCTTGGTGTGATCGCACATGGGCGGGAAAACTTGGCTTATGCGATTGTGCTAGAGGAGAGACTATGATACCTGTTACCTGGTGCCAGAACGTGATCGCGATAAAGGTTGTTATAGTCAACTTTGACAGCAAAACCAACTAGCAAATTAAAACTTTGAATAGGCCTTTGGGGCTCATTCAGAACCTTGTGCAAACAAATAGTATATGGACATAGACTAAATTCAACATTCTGAACTCAACAGAACAATAAAAACAGGTGTATGAGGTCTCCTTGATTGGATACTCACTAAGGAGTCTAATTCAAACCAAAAATCTCAAAAGGAAAAAACTCAGCAGGGACATTTGGAAACCAAAAGGAACCTCTTTCTAGACAAAAATCTATCTCTGGAATCAAACAAAATCATTGGATTTTCCATCCAGACCCTCTAAGATTGAATATTGACCAAAGTAAACCATTTTCCTTAAAAATTCAACTTTAGCCCCTATAAACACTCAAAATCACGACGGAAGGTTTACAAGAAATGAAGATGTAACTAGACTAAACTCGACATTATGTAGATGATGGAACTGGCAGTTTTATGATACGAGGTCCAAAACTCTAGATGACCCCAGAGTCCTTTATTTTGAACTAAAAGGCTCAAAAACTCAAAATTCTCTAACTTTTAAATAAAATCTTACCCCATACCCAAAACTAGCCATGAAACCAATCTTAGTTTTATATAATGGGCTTAGTTTTATATAATGGGACTACTGAAGGGTAAAATAGTCAAAATTCTCAAAAAATGAAAAAATAACCTTTAGGTCCATTACAATATCCACCACTAAAAACCATGTTTGTACTCGAACATAAGAAAGAAGGAGTACCCAAATGGTCAGAAAGCTGAGGATACTGGCTACATATATTAGATATCAATCTCCCAAGCAGCCCCCTCGATCATTCGATGTATCCACTACACCTTCACAATAGGTATATCTTTGTTATGAATCCTCCAAGCCTATCTATCATGTATAACAACTACCTCCTCTTCAAATGATAAGTCTGGTTCTAAACTCAAGGCATCCTACTGAAGCACGTGAGACTCATATGTTATATACCTTCAAAGTATAAAGATATGAAACAGCGGATGCACTACGGACAAACCAGGTATAAAAGCTAACTTGTAAGCCACATCTCCCTTCCATTCTAGAATCTCAACTTCCTTTTCTTCCCAAACCTCATCAAACCCTTCATGGGTAACACCTTCAACCATACTCTATCACCCTCTATGAACTCCAATGGCCTAACCCTCTTATCAACATAACTCTTCTTCCAACTCTAGGAAGAAAGTAGACAGGTATATATTAATCTAAATCTATCCATAGAGTGTCGAAAAAAATCTATACTCCACATCCGTCCTCAGAAGTCTTAAACTAACCTGTAATGCCCCTTAAGGTCATTTATGATAAATATGCAGTGTATTGAATCCTAGAGCATTTTGGTAGTTTCCCTAAGTCATTTATGACTTGCTGGGACCGAAATTTTGGATCCCTGGCGACTCGGTCGAGAGATATCTCAAATTCCATATTTTAGAGCCTTAAGTTAAGTGCTAGTTGACTAAAG
>JBDJHY010000097.1:2939714-2951461 GCA_039654485.1 Withania somnifera
TGACTTGGGCGTGACTCTGCTTATTTCTTGCTTGTTTTATCTTTTCTATCTTGTGGGACCTTACCATTGTTGATGTGGTATTGTAGACTAGGTTTAGGCCTCACCATTTGCCTTTGATGTTGTGCCCCTTTTTTTTCGATTTCTTCGGCTTCGGATACATTTCCAGAGCATTATATTTACCCTTTTCCCATATCAGGTTTAAATAGGGTTGGTTATTATCTCTTGGGTTCCCTCGATTGTGGTTGCTTGTAGTTGGTCGTCGTGCCTACAGGAATGTAAGTTTTTCGGTAGGCAGTAGTGCTTCTTTATTGGTGGATCGAAGATATGGTATCCTAGAGCATTTTGTACGCATATTTATGTATCTGTTTATAGTCTTATCCAATTGAGGTGACAGTGCCAGATACTGGTGAATGGCTACTTGGTTGGCTTTTCTTGTGATTTCTTGCGCTTGAACCAGTGGTTAATTTATACGGGGTCATCTAGTTTCGTAATTATGTTCCTTGTGTGAAAGTCTGGATGCATTCAGATTCTGAGTTAGGGGCACTTAACACTAGAAGGTTATGAGTAGTTGGGGTTCATCCTTGTTCTTGATTTGTATTGATCACTAGTTTCGGGCATTTGGCATTTGGATAATGTAATGGCTAGGGTTATTACATTGTGTTGTTATAAGACGAAGGCAACTAAGCTTACGGTTGTGAATAGAATCTACTATTAGTGTGGGGGTAGTACGGTAGAGTACCTTAGGGTGATTTTTTTTCTTGTGTTTCAAACGTCTTTTTGGGTCGATTCTCGATTGATTTTAGGACTAACAAGTTGATTCTGATGATCGAGGTTCATATATTCACCACTATTTTAGTTTTAGGCCAAGAGTAGGGTTGGCTTTGCAGGCAAGGTCAACTGCCATTTGTGGTACCTGATGTTTTTTATTGTTGGTTGGTGTAAGTGCCTTTCTAGGAAGCTGTTAGTCAATTACACCCTAGGAGCTCACAGTTTTGGGACACCTCCTGCAGAGTTCCGTTAGTTTCTGACAGTGTGTTATAGATAAACACTGGTCCTTGTGGTCCCAAAGTTGATGATTTGACTCCAACCATTTCTTGCGAGACCCGTTGTACCAGATATTTCATGCACTTGGGCATAGCAGAGATGTGTAGAGGATCCTTATGTTTAGGGGTCGTTTTCTTTTGTGAGGCCCTAGTGTTTTTTATAGTGAAGCACTATTTATATTGGTCATTCCTCATAGTGTTTGATGCTTTTGGGTGGGGGGTGTCATTGGCGTAATTTATTAGTATTTGACCATGGTTTTACTCCACCTATTTGTTGGTATATTTTGCATAGGGTCTTACTTCAAAAGGTAATTATCTCTTGGTGCCTATTCGTATTACCACCTGGTGGGTGGCATTGGGTGTATCGATCCTATGATGTGATTTCATTGAGGTGTAGAGCTTGGGAAGACTTAATTTTTCCTCAGTATAGTTGATTTTATTGGGACATAAAATGCATTTTTTTGTATTTAAATAAAGAGAAAGATATGAGAATGCACATTAGTATTGTCAGTTAAGTTAGACCACTACTAATATTAGGTTCTTATATCGTGCATTATCTAACGGTCAATTCATCTTCAAGGTACTTTGGTATTTCACAAATTAGTTAGAGGTTTGATTACTATTTTTTGGTTTTGGGGACTAAGGGTGTACCTAATATAGCTCTCAGCATTCGGTAAGTTAGATATGGTTATTGTGTGTCTTGTAGTTCAACTAGTGCCCAAACAATGTATAGAGTTGGGGGATAAAATTTTAAATTGTACTTGGGTTCCGTGTGATGGTCTCTATTAGAAGATTTTTAGTTTATCATTGATAGTAAGAAATATCATGGGGTTTACATACGAGGACTTTATTTTTGGGTTTGAGATAGGTCTTTGCTATTATCGATGCTTTGTAGAAGGCTCTCTATATATTCAGCGTTTGATGACGAGATTATCTCCTAGGGGTCTGGAGTGTCATTGGTGTAGTAATTTTGAGTGGGCTCCCAAAAGCGAGGGTCTCGATTAATTTTAATTCTCAATTTAGAATGTACTTGGGATATAGGGTCTTATTGGTTCAATATGTCATTTCTCGAGTTATACTTAGTTCGGTATAGAGATAGGAAATAATAGGTTTTAACTGGTAACTTGGATATTATAGGAGGTCAGTGAGGAGAAGTACTCTACTTATGGTTTGGAGTTAGGAATGGTGATGTTCCAGGATCATGGGGTTTTTTCCTTTAGAGTATTCACTGGGACATTTTGAAAACATCATAGTATTTGGTGTATCTTTAGTCAAAATGTCGCCACATATGGGTGGAAACGAAGATCTCGAGTCGTAGGTTCTACTACATGGGTGATTCGACAAGCTATAGAGAAAATAAGTTTTACCATGAATAGTCAAACTTCAATAAATTGCCTTGTGATACTCAACATTTGGGAATCCAATGAGAGTTTTCCTCAATTAGAAGTTCAATCACGTCTTAGTACAATAATATAAGGCTTGGTATGTTCAAAAGTGGAAAGAGTTAGGCGTGTGGAATTTGGAGGGTATTTTAGGAATTTAGCCTAGTATCGTGTACCTAGGGTGTATGGTTTGACTAGTTGGATATGATTTAAAGGGTGCCTTTGTCTAAACTAGAGTAAAGGTACATTTGTATGGTCTTATTGATAAGGTTATCTCATGAGTGAGGTTTTTTTATATTTTTGGGTCACTGCAGTTGTTCATCCCAGTTGCTCATTTATTTTGGTCTTGTTGTGCCTATATTTTAGAATAGTCCACCATAATATATGTTTGGGTAGTGGTTTGTTCATACGGTATGCTTATCTTATCGTCTCAGGTAGAATCTGTCGGTTACATCTCATTCTTAAAGTCGATATAGAAAAAGGATTAGGTATTTGAGTAGAGTTGGTATGGGCAGTTCACTAGTAGACAGACAATTGGAAAAAAAATCCCAGGTCTTATATAATGTGTTATGGGCATCCATGAAGGATATTATAGTGGTTATAGGGACATTCCTCGTATATTAAAAGGATCTTAAGCTATAAGGGTCATATTTGACCCATTGTTTTGGTTGTTCCAGAAGTGGCAGTGGTTGGTTGGGTGTATGAGAGTTTTTGCTTTTGGAAGGTTTAAAGTTTAAATAGTTGACTTTAGTCAACATTTTGAGATTTAAGGCTCGAAATGAAATTTCATTGATTCTGAAATGTGGTTTTTGGTGTAGGTAGGTCTTTGGTTTGGGTTTTTGGGTATTTAGTGTGGTTTTATGTGTTTAGATGGGATAATTTGAAAGTTTAAGTTCATAATTTGACTTTGATCAACATGTAAAGTTAGAGCCTCGAATTCAAAATCCGTCAATTCCATTAATTTGGGGAGCTAATTTTTGGGATATAAGAAGCTTCGATTTAATATTTGTAGGACTCGCGAGTAAGTTGGTCTTTTGATTGAAAATTTAGTCTAGAGTTGTCTTTGGTAGGTATCATGTCAAGGAGACCCAGACAAGCTATTTAATAGTTCCATAAGATCCATAAGTATAATATGTATAATTCAGTCTAGATACATATTTGGTTTATGTGCATGGAGTTCTGAATGAATTTAAAGGCCGTTTTGAAAGTTTTCATTTTGGCCTTTTTGCTAGTGGCACTGCATCTGTGGCCTTTCGTCTGCACCGGCGGCGCCACCATTACGACCAAAGTCGCTTCTATGGTCTTCATCCATCTAGGAAAAGGTTTTACCTACAAAAGTTTATATACATCGACATAATTGAAGGTGTGAAGACTCATCACACCTATGACCTTGATCTTGTGGGTCAAAGCCCACTTTTGCAAAAGTTTGAGGTCTTAAGTGAATATGCCCCTACGAACTATTTGTCGCACCAACAATATTATTTGTGTTGTCAATTGTCTGCGAGTGTTGTTCAACTGGTACATAACCAATGGGTAATTTTTTTTCCCATTTTTCGTATCATATTTTTAGAGCTTGGAAATCGATTTTGGGAGACCCAAAAGGTGTTTTTCAACAAAATCTACATTGAAAATTGTTTCTAATCCATCCTCAATGATCTATTCATGATTTGATCTTCAAATCCTAGTTAGTCAAATTTGGGGGATTTTTAGTCTAAGCTTTGAATTAGTGTTTTGAGGTTCGAAGTCGATCTTATATCGTATTTCGATGAATTTCATATTTGGAATTCCCAAGTTATGAATTAGGGAATTTTTAAATAAAATTTTAGTTTTTCCTTTGTAGGCACAAGGTTGACTTTTTGGACCAGAATTTGAAGTATAGTCGTATGAGTGTCCATAATTATTTTTTTATGTAGAATCCATATTTGACCAGATTAAGCTCATTCAAAAACTATCTGGAAGGGAAAGACTTTACTTAAGTGATTTGACTTCTTTTAAGGCAAGTGAGGTTTTCTTTGACTCTTTTCTAAGTATTTGGATGTTTATGATGTCTAAATCATAAAGGAAGTAATGGGGAAATTGAAGATCCCGTATATGTGAGATGACGAGCATGTATATGGATAATAATATATCCAATAAGGGGTTTAAAACAAGAAATAGGTAAAAATAATTTATGATATTACTTGATTATGGTGAATATTAATCAATTATGATGAGGATTGAGGGTTGAGCCCTGGTTTATTTTGGTTACATGCCTTTGAGATTTGGTAGAAATATTGAGTTGTTAATATTGTTGATATTGATCCTAATAGCTATGTTGCCCGATTAGAGGCTTATATTGTCTTGGTGATATGGAACTTAGATCCCTAGTCTAATAGTGAGTCTTATAGCTTATGTTCATGGATTGATATCGAATCTACGATTTTGGTATATAACTGTTGCATTTAATTTTCTTTATTTTGTGCACATGCATATTCATACATCTCCTAGTTCATGAGAATAGTGAATGATTGAATTTAAAACAAATAATATGAAAAAATAATTTAGTCTCGGTTTAAGCCCTGCTCATTGATATATCAATTAGAGATGATTTGTATATACACCTCGTGAGTCCTTTATGGGTCCACACCTTACATAAACCCATTAAGGGGTATTTACAACAGGATTGACCATCTTATTCCATATCATTGCATTGCATCAACCTTTTGAGATAAAATGCATTACTATTTGATATGTGAATAGCTTGATTAGTGATTGGTAGATTGTGTCGGTTTCGTTGTTGCATCTATGGTGTACTGTGTAATATTGTCTATTATCCATCTGTCTTGGTTGATATTTTTGAGTGCGAGTGATTTGATTGTATATGGGGAATTGAAGTTGTTAGGAGGTCCTCGTCATCTCTTAAAACTGGGTCAATCAAGGACATCCCTAAGTATATGTGGGTTCGTACCTGCCTTTGCTTTTCTGTATATTTTTGTGCAGGTTCTGGAGCAAATTTTACCTGATATAATATCGGAGATAGAGTTAAATGCCCATTTGGAGAGTGATGAGGTAGTTGATGTTGCATTGCAGTAAGCTATTTTCTATTTGCTTTTAAATTTTATTTTTTGTTGTTGGGAGTTGGCTTACTTATCGTCGGTTGAGATAGGTGCCACCACGATTGGATTTTGGATCGTGGTAATTAATGAGAAAAATGTAAAAAATAAAAATAAATATTTAAAATGGGTTCAACTAGGTCTATAATTAGACTAATAACCTGTTTAGCAAAAGTTTTTGGGGGGTCAAATATGTTAATTTTTAGAAGATTAGGTGTTTGAATAAAATTTTGGAGAAAATAAGTATTTACGAAAAGAAGCAAAAGTTGTTCTTTAGAAACTAAAAAATTACAATACTTTCTCGAAAAGTACTTTTAAGAAAATGCATTTATTAGAGGCACTTTTAAAGATTTGGTCAAATACTTGTTGCTTCTCAAAAGCGTTAAATTTATTGAATAAACACAAATTGCTCCTTACTCAAATAATTATTTGAGAAACAATTTTCAAGAAAAACTAATTTTAGATGATTCACCAAATAGGCTATAGTATTTTTAAATTTATTGGTCAAACAGAAATTAATTCTCACCAATTTTGTTAAAAAATAATTTTCAAAATAAATTAATTTTAGAAGATTGACCAAATAAACTCTCATTATGGAGGTAGTTTCAGAAGCATTCGTCGACCCATTTATGAGATCGTATTAGTATATCGTCATTATAAGAGGAAAACATAACATTGATAAGAGTAGGAGCAAATTACATTTTTTTATGGGTAAAATAGAAAAAGCAAAAACAAACATTAATAAAGGGAGGAAAAGATTACATTTTTAGTGGGTAAAATAGAAAAAGGAAAAACAAACATTAAAGGTGTGTCTCGAAAGTTATCTGATAATTGAAATTGGTGTAATTACAAAGGTGTTTATTACACTGTCTAGTAATTATACAGCAGAGTAATTACCATTACCTATTTGTTTGCAACAATGTGGTTACAATGTATTTACATGCGTATTGTTTGGCTGCACAAGTATAATTAGATAGTTATATTAAATTTTAAAAATAAAAATAATTATAAAAAAAATTAATTAATATTTGACAAATAACATTCCTGTATAAATGATATTAAAACAGGCGCACACACACATATAAAACTAATATCATAATAATAATAATAATTTAGGTTTTTAATTATAAGTAAAACTAAAAGTGTACCTCTTTAAGAACATTATGAAATACACGTTTGACAAAAAGATTAATATTCTAAATACAACAAAGAATTTAAATATTTGATAAAAAAGGCTATCATTTCTAATTGAAAAAGAAATGACATGCAGTGTGAAATAACAACTCAATAATACTAAAATAAATAAATTGAACCAAAAAATATAATATAAAATTAATTTTTAAAAAATTAACATAATACACTCATATCATAACCCAACATAACATAAATAAAGTTCTAACATCAATTACGCAATAAATCTACTTTTTTCATAAAAAAAGAAACAATTAAGTCTATAACCTCATTGAAAAGGAAATAAAAATTGGGAA
The DNA here is from genome assembly GCA_039654485.1 of Withania somnifera. Taxonomy (NCBI): domain Eukaryota; kingdom Viridiplantae; phylum Streptophyta; class Magnoliopsida; order Solanales; family Solanaceae; genus Withania; species Withania somnifera. The sequence goes on from JBDJHY010000097.1 coordinate 2,946,719, forward strand.
ATGAGAAGAAATGAAATAAAAGATAAATAATGAAAAAATTAAAAGACTAAAATTTAAAACACATTAAAAATAAAAATAAAATAAAATAATATCGAAAGGATGGAATTTAGAAAAACTACTAGTGGTAGAATAAAAAATAAATAAAAAATCTTAAACCTTTAAACCTTTGATCTGCAGTAAAATGCTCTACCACATGAACCCTTGACGTTTAAAGAACCCTATATTTTTAATTGACTTAGTCGTTATTCGACCCTGACTTCTTCCCGCCAGTCTTCCCTTCTCTCTTTCGGTCAGTACTGTGATAGAGAGAAAGCAGAGTACCGCAATGGTTTCGCCGCACGGCATCAAGCTCGCTGTTAATCTCATCTCTTCTTACTTCGGTGATCTAAATGCTGTAATTCTCTCCGCCTTTCCCCCATCATTCAAATTCATACGTATCAATTCTTGCATATATCATTATAGACTAGAAAACCAAAATCTATGCCTAAAGATTTCAAAGATTTAATTTTTCTCTTGGGCCCTAATGGAGCAGATTATATATATCATGATTCATGGGATTGGAGAGAAGTAGTTGTGATTTTTTATTTCTTTTCCTGTTTTTGTAACATAGCAAATTATTGGTGTTGGAATAAGGCGGACACAAGTAAAATCGAATAGATGATATAGATGATTCGTATAGCCAGCCTAACTAGTTTGATTGAGTTCGAGGATAGTGGTAGTTGTTTGTTTTTGCTCCTTTTTTGGGGTTTTAGTTAAAATAAATTTGTTGCTCCCCTTTTTGCTAATTCATCTTCTGAATGATTTTTGCAGAAGGTTTGCGACTGTCTGTTGCGAAGAGGAACACAACCTTTAGGTCAGATTGTATATTTCACAGAGCTCAGCAGAGAGAATGTTAAGAACTGTTTGCTCGTGCTTATTCATCACAATTGTGTTCAAGCCTTTGCAGTGCAACAAAAAAGTACTAATACTTATGTCACAAGTACTTTATGATATTGCAATTAGCTATTCAATTTGAGGATATGTAATGACAAGTTTCTTGGCATCTGATATATTGCCATTTAGGTGGATTTGGGGAGGCACCAAAAGTTATTACACAATACATGGCACTATTTGACAACATAATACATAAATTGAGGTTCCCTAAGTTTATAGAGATTGTGTCTGATGAACTGGGAAAAGAGGTGCGTTTATTGGTTTCGCTAGGTATAATATTTGTTGCCTATCTCGAGCTGATTTTATTATATTTTATGTTAATGATAGTGAATGTGTTTGTTTACTAGTGTGAAGAGATTTTTGAAGGGTTGCTTCAGCATGGTAGGCTTTCACTCAGCCAAATTATAGATAGATACAAAGATACATCAAAACAAGGTGAAACAATATTTTTTCTGTAGTTCTTGTGAGTTGTCTTTTATACTAGTATGATTATGGCTTGGTATCGTTATAGTAATTAGTTTAATGTGCGAGTTTGAGTTTTATATTGGCTTTTCGTTTGTGTTTGCTCCTGTATTCTAAATAAGAAACGACGAGTAGAAGGCCTTTGCTGATTTTAAAAGGTAAAAGATCAATTCCTTGGAAAATGGTTTTAATTGAAGGTAACAGGCAACATGTGAACATGTTTCTTGTTTATAATATTTTAAAAAGAAGAAAAAAACATTGACAATGAACACGTGACATACACAACATCTCCTAAACCTACAGCCCGTCGAGTATCTTAAAGCTATTGCACAGATCACCTATTCTTCATACATAAAGACGGCATCACACAAAAACATTACCTAACTTATCAATAAAAGGATCTGCAAGTGTACATAAGTATCGGCACTCTTTAGTACTACATACAGATGCCATTTTTTTATGTTCCTGACTTCGGTTTTGAAGCAAAACACTTGTATTACTTAGCCCATCATGAGGCTTCGCAAGTGTATGAAATATATTGTACTGGAGTTCCTCTTTTTCTTTCTTTTTTCCAGTCTTTGTAGTTGAAGGATCCTTTCTTGAACAGCCCCTGGAACATTCTTTCACAAAAATGAAAATTGAAACAAGGCAAACCAAGAAAAGGGGGAAAGATGAAAGAAAGGCATCAAAATTTTCTACAATGTCAAATATACCTAGGTGTCTGGCTTGCAATTCTTTTTGCCAATGTGATGTCTAGAGTAGCTTGCTCACACCTTCACTAATTTCACATAGTATTTGCTACCTTCAATTAGCACAAGTATTCTAGTTACTCTAAGGTTTGTACATGGAAGAAATCACCTAGTGTTTTGGCCTCTGCTGGAATTTGATCTAAGATATCATGGTTTTGGACCCACTTCATTGATTACTAGACTATATCTTTGGGTGCATACTAAAGCAATTCTTTAGCTTTATCATCACCCAAAGTGGATTGCAAAATTCAAACAACAGGCTTCCATAATCTACTTCATAACCTCAACTTGCATTTTTACTTGTTTCTTGATTAAAACTCTTGAACCTGAAGCAACTAAACTTGGGCTGTCAATTCTAAAGGCCTAGGCTGCACCTCCTAAACAGTTTTCTTACTTTAAGAGGGCCTTGTCACTGCCCAGGAGATTCTAATGCTGATGCTGCGCGAGATAGCTTCAACAGCCTAGTTAATGCTAGATTTGTGGAACGCTGTCCTGCCCCTGAACCATTTCTTGAACCACCTACTGAAGAAGAAACTGCTGCAAGGAAACGACGTGCTAAATCTGCCAAGGTACTCTATTGTCAAGTTTATAATATGATGACACCTTCTGTTCAATTTTCTTTCCCATCGAAAGGTTTTCCTTAGATTATACTAGTGACCTAAATGACTCCATTGATGTTGTTTTTCTGCTGCATTCTTCATTTTTATGTGATCTTGCTTTCCTTCTTATGCTGAAGACCTATTTATTCTGCATGTGTTTTAGAACTTTTAATCATGAACAAGTGAATGTGATGGATATTTTCTCTGAGCAACAAAATACTTCTCCATTCTTCTACTAACCAGTAAATCCTCTTATGAGAGGTTGAACTTAGTTTAGAACTGGATATTTCCATAACGCTCTAATTTACAAGTTTACATGTTGCGCCCGAAAATGGGTTTAATGTGGCTGATGCCCGATGCCATTAACCTGCAGAATGAGCTACCTTTATTCCATATTACCTGATTCTTATGCACATGAATCATTAATCAAAATACGAGTTCAATTATTTCTAAAATAAATGCTTTGCACAAAAGAAAACTACTCACCATACTTCCGGAAAAAAAAAAACTCAGCGTGTTTATAGAGCCTCCATGAAAATGAACAGACACAATTGATATCTACCGAACATAAGAAAAGCTAACCAAATGAATGGAAGGAAGTAGAGGTCCGAACTCGCACATCCATTAGCCTCTACACTTCTATGTGTGATAGAAAGATCCGTGGAACTGAAGGTCAGGGTACTCAGCATGTGTCATGGACAAACCACCTAATGGTAGGCCCAGTTTATAACCATTATCCACGTGTAAGATTATTTAAAAATCATAATGAAAAGTTTCAAAAAGCTATCCAAGATCCACATCCATATTCAAACCACTATTTACAATCAATTTAATATTCATGGCTACTCTAGTAACCGTAATTACAAATCAACTAAACAATTAGTGAGAAGATACATTATGGTTTAACATTACTTCAGATGGATGATCATCCTCCCAATCAACAAGGCATGCGTCAGGGTTTAAAGTAACTCCGAGGGACCATGGTTATCTCCCAATTGACCAGTTATGGTTATTCATTAGGATGTTATATGACTCTCAATGGTTGGTCATCCTCCTGATCGACTAGACAATGATGATAGAACTCTCGGTGGAAGATCATCCTCTCGATTCCACAGAAAACAAAAAGCGGGGAGGAGAAACCTGGTGCACTAAAGCTCTCATTCTGTGCGGGTCCCGTGAAGGGTCTGACCACAAGGTTTTATTGTACATAGACTTATCCTACATTTTTGCAAGAGGCTATTTCTACTGCTTGAACCCTTGACCATCGGGTCATATAGCAGCAACTTTTCTGTCCTTCGTAAACAAACAACAAATACATAATATCTTATTTTTGTTTCTGTTTCATAATTCATGGCCACTGAAATTCTTACATTTATACCAGAATAGCACCAAACTACTCATCTTATTTTTTGAATAAGAAAAAAGTTCAGAAATGTCATTTCAATGCATGCCACGAGCTTTATGTCGTCAAGCTTGTCAGAAAAAACATTTAAAAGTCATAATTGATCTCAAGAATACCATTTAGTTCATTAAAGAACATAAGACAATTTGTAGGCCTGACCCTTAACAATTTATGTCTATGCAATATTTATTTCAATCGTGGAGAAAATCATGCAAAGCTTGTCCGTTACGCCCGCGAAATCTCATTTAAATCTTTGTTTCAAAACCAGGAATTTATATGAATCTCTCACAAGATAGTTTAGGCTCAACATACCTCAACTTAGCCCTTAAATATCAATCTGTTAGCTTCAAATATCCAATGACAACGGAATGTCTCCAACGCAATCAAACTACATAGCATATTATATATTCATCAATAACAACCAATGAGTTCATTAATCAAACCATTCTAGTGTTCATTTTTTAGGTTTAAATATTCATTCTAGGTGAAATTTATATTAATCACGTTCAAGATACATCCAGGAATTCTTCTCATACAAACAACTCATAGTAACTTTGATTACATCATTCTCGTATTTTTTTCATTTAAATCCATATTC
>JBDJHY010000097.1:2963134-2973248 GCA_039654485.1 Withania somnifera
GTGGATTCTCTTGCTTTCTTTTGCCAATGTTATGGAAGCAGCAAAAATACATATTTAGGTTGTCTTCTGTATCTGAAGATAGCTAAAGCCGTTATAAGGGGAGGGTAAGTGCTGTTTCTGATACATGTGATAAACTATATTTTATGCTGTTTCTGATACATGCGATAAGCTATATTTTATCTCATGCTAAATAGTAACATGACCAACTCTGATCTATTCCATGATGAATTACTGGACACTTGGGGCATACCCTGAAATTCATAGAGTAATTTAAAACAGAAAGATCATTATGTTAAATGAAAATATCCTTTGGAAGTTCTGGAAATTGTGCACAGCTTTGTTACAATTATTTTCTGCTTCATAGTAGAGCTGTCAATACGGGCTAGCCCGCATAGGCTTTGAAATTTGACGGGTCAGGCTGGATGGGCCAGAAATAGCAAGCCCAACCCATCACTCTGTGGCTGCAGGCTTCGACGGGCCAACTTATCTTTTTTAAAAAAATATTTTTACAATCTTTATCATTTAAATCTAATTTATAAAATGTTAATAACATAAATATCTACAAGATAATATTACATAGTGTTACCACTTGCTAATCAAGTTTTTAAAAAAAGTTCTGATAATCCGTGAAATTAATTGACTTTGACATGATATTGTTTGAACCAAATAGAGATATTAATAAGAAAATTATACAATTAATGAGTAACAATATAACTAACTAAATACCATACTAACCGAATAGAAATACTAACCTAATTTTGTTCCAACAGTGATGTGATAAGTTTTAAATATTGAAGAATGAGATTAGGATTTTTTAAGTTTCTTAGTAAGAATGGGTAAGGGTATTCTACCTAAATAGTAGACAGTGGTAATAGTGAGAGAATACTAAAGATTCAAGCCACGGTGACCAGGGTCTACACTACAAAGGAGAACACGGTTGTCGTTGTCGAGAGTGAATAACTAAATATCGAATAGCTACTTGTGATTTCTTAAAAAGGAATTTAGAATTTTGTATTTTAATTATTTACCTATTTTATAAGCATAATTGATATTACATATTTATGATAGTTTAAGTAGACTTTGAAATTGGATTTTCTCTTGTTATTTTTTATTACTCTATTTTATTTTTATTTTTAGTTATTTTTTGTTTAGCCTGGGCCAATCCAACCCAACCCAACCCAACCCACATTGCTCAAGCCCAGCGGGCTTATTTGGTTTAGGCTAAAAAGTCCTGTTTTTAAACAGGCTACAAAAACCATAGCCCAACATATTAAATTACAGGCTGGGCCAGGGCGGCCCAATGGACCATACCCATATTGACGGCTCTACTTCATAGTAGAGACTAAAGACCATACTGAAAATGGTGGTGGTGGTGGTGGTTGGGGAGGGGGGGGGGTGTTTTAAATTTTTGCTTGATGGGACTTCGGAGACCATGAATTCTCTATTCCAACACAATTACCTGAGTACTGATTTTGAACACATGATTCCCCTCAAATGTAAAATCTCAAGAATACCCGAGTACGCAAAGTGGGTGAATCGTTAAGCTCCATGATAGGAAAATGACCACTGAATTTTGAACACATGGTTCTGATCAAAGTAGAATCTTAAGAATCAAAATGTAAAGATCATTCTGATTCATCAGAAGTACAGAAGGAGAATGCTTATTTCCTTTTTTTCTAATCGGGTAAAGTAACTTCTATTATGAAACTTCAGAAAATTATCAAGGAGGTACTTCTGAAATACAAGCTAAAACATAGGATAGCAGTTGCATATTGAACTCTTGCATATCCATGAAATCTAAAATGTGACCAGGTCTTCTGTTACACTTTTCCTTTACAACAAAATGACATTTTTCGAAAGCATCTACATTTAAACATTGGTTTGTGGAAGCCTCTGATCTTCAAAGTATCTTTTGTTTCTTCGTCGTCATAGCTTCTTCTCCCTTTTGCTTACCTGTTGACTCTTCCAACTTTCCAACAGACTTCTAATGCTATTAGGTTAAGTTGCTCGGACTCTCCAAAAATGATGCCGCACCCGTGTCGGATCCTTCAAAAATACACTATCTTTGAAGGATACGACACACCCGTTGACAATTTTGAAGAGTCCGAGCAACATAGCTTTTAGGCATCACCCACTTCACTCCATAGATATCTAGGAAGATACCCATATCTGTCTAGTTTGTGGAGGAATAATGGTTTACAGATTCCTGTATTTCTTAACAGAAAAGACCCCACTGCATAAAGTATATCCTCTTCTATGCAGCATATCATGAGTAAGACATCTGTGTTCAGGTTGCAATCCATACAAAATCAGCAGCTTTTGTACGTGTTTTGATCTTCAAAAGCACCTTCCAAGGCCATGAACCTCCCACTGACCAGTTTGTTGTTGAAGAAGTTTGTAGCAACTTTTAACAAAATATTTCTCATCTCTATTGGCCCTTCATATCTGAACCCACTCGGCTTTCTTCCAAGGTTATATGTTTTAGAAGATTGAGTAGTTGATAGGCATCTTCCAGTTCCCACGCATTGAAGTTCCTTCTGAAGTTTTGTTGCAGTGCTTCTTCTGAATTACGTTCTGCAATAGCAGAGTTTGTTTGTAGAAATACTATATAAATGGGGAACATTTTCCACTGGTTTCTCTTTTCCAGCCTGATACATCTGTCTGGAATCTATTTTTGCTCGTGTATCGAATCTCCACCTTTATGTTTTGTTGTAAGACAGGCCATAAGCTACTTATACATGGCCACAAACTAGCACCTACATAGGCAACCATTAGATCAGGAGAATGCGTATTCCTCCTTCTGGGTTTCTTTCTATGAGCAGATTACTACTCTAAGTAACATAATAATGAAATGGAACTCAAACTGGTTCAGAAAAAGAAACCACAGGAAGCTACAGCTGGTCAAATACTTTTTCCAGCTGCAATTCTCTCACCATCTTTTGAAGTCTGCATCCACACTTCCACAGTGAAGCAGAAATGTAACGTGGACAATATTGAAGCTTCATAGAGTGAGATGGAACTCAATCAGAAAAAGAAACTGCAGGAAGCTACTAACTGGTCGAATCGTTTTTCCAGCAACAATTCTCTCACCATCTTTTGAAGTCTGCATCCACGCTTTCACAGTGAAGCAGAAAAGTTATGAGGACAATAATGAAGCTTCATAGAGTGAAGATAAATCTCACAATTAACTGTCACCTTCAGTTTTATCAAAGGCACACTTAAACCCTACAGCGAGGCTCAAAACGTGTTGAGCGCTTCACCTCGCTTTATGTGCGCTTCATTGTCTTCATCAAGTTTTTAAGTCATACTTATCCTTTTGAATAAAACTCTTCTGAGGAGGCGACACTAAACATTTGATATTTCTCTTTATCATAATTGTTTTTTGATTTCTTTGTTCATATATTTGTCATTCATATAACTATTAGTATTGGACTAAACATAGATATTTGTAGTTGTTCTCCCTTTGCACCTTTTATCATTGAAGCCCACGCTTCTATCTGTGCTTTGCGCTCTAAGCCCCAATAAACCTTGAGTTTTTTTACACTTTTCTCTTTTATAACACTGGTCACCTTAGGATAAAATAAGTAGGTGCCTAAGATAGCATAATTCCTACTAATGCAACTACGAATTTCTCCTCGTTGTCCTTTCTGCCAGAGAGGTGCTACATAAGATAATTGGTTAAGTCTATGAAGATTAATGATCTGAAAAAATGGTCAAGCTTTAATATGTTTTTTCTTCTAGATATAGAAGGTTGATGGCATTTGAATCCCCTTAATGGCTTGCAGGACATATGTCAAGAGGGATGAAATACAAAGTAAAATGAGAAGCTCCAAATAGTTTTATTTTCCAACTGTGGCTTGCATTGAAGAAAGCTTTCTTCTCTTTGTACACATGTATGCATATACTCATGTATGTGCATATGCATACACTTGCACACATTATATACAATGATTGCATTGAAGAAAGCTTCACGTACATATTAATGATATTCCCCATTCTCTCCAGAAAGTTATTGCACAGGGAGCAAGGCAATCTGAATCCATTCTGTGGAAAATTAATAAGCAGTCTCTTTGGGGACATGTTCTAGACGAAATGTACCATGCTGCCCTTAATTTGAGACTGAGAATAGCACATCAGCGAGAACAGGAAAAAGAGGTTTGTTTACGGATCTCTCTTGTCAATTTTTCACTTTTTATCTATTGCTCATTTATTTTTGTTATTTTTGCATCCATCCTCTATCACCATGAACTTTGCAAGTGTACATGAGCAGATAATGTTTGTTACTGAACACAATAATCAATTATTTTATTATTTCGGAAACAGTATGCATTTGCATTCATCTTCATTTTAGGTACGGTATATTCTAATGGAAGATGATTGAGTGATAACAAGGTTCTCCTCCTTTCGTTCATCTTAGACAGACATGTCAATTTTCTATGAATTGGTCAGCCTACAGACTGGAACGAACCGAAAAGGAGTTCAAAGGGAACAAATTAGTCGTTCTAGTTCTACTTTGAGAACCACTTACGTCTTGTGGCACTTGAGTGTGAATTAATTATCTACTCTGCGACTTTAAATGTAGTAGTGGTTCTTTCACTTTTCCAGTTGCTGGGCAGATTGAGTTCTCAAACACAATAGGAAACCACAGTAGTGCATGTATCAAGAATGATATTCTGGAAAAGAACTTGTCATTTTCTGTTTCCCTTCAATGATGATGGAAGATTAACCAAGAAAGGAAATATGAAGTGATCCGTTTGATTTATGTTTGAGATCTGGTGCATGGAGCACATAATTCCAGACAAGGGAAATCATTAGTCATCTATTCTGTCATGTAAATATGCGTGTCGAGATAGAGTACAAGTATCTGGAGACATCTTATCTAAAATCTACAACTACATACATCAATTGGCTGTTGGTTTTTCTAAAAGGATGGTGCAACAATAAGGTCAAAAGTAATCTGACTAAAAATGTCTCTCAATAATTTTATTAAGCATATGAGAGCTTTAAATAACCAAATTGAAAACATAATCTGCAAGGAATTTGCATATCAAAAACCCAAACAAGCTAAAAGATCTCAACAAAACTAAAACAACCCAATAGAAATTTAAAATTCAAATTTATCCTAATACTAAGTTATTATGCTAAAAAACTACTGCAGCAGCGAAATCAAATTTTAACTGTCCTTTGCTTTAGTTGTTGCAATCCAAAAAAATGCTCTTCAATTTTGCCTTTGTGATTGGTGTTGAATTCTTTTGAGTGCTTTTGAACTTGGACACTCCTGTAACTTGACTTTTTCTTCTGCTTTCCTTGCTTTTTCTATCACATGCTTCAATTAATTTAGGTAGTAATTTCTCTGTTTTGTTGATTGGAAGTAACTGCAACTTTTCTTTTCAAATGGGAGTGAATTAGGCAAGTGTTTTGGAAAATTGCTTTCTAACTTCATTTTCACTGACATGTATGCTTGTCATGGTTAAAAATAAATATAGGATAAAAAGTTGTATAGGTGACACTTGGTAGGGGTTGAAATTAGTTCTGCATTATAAAAAGTATAAGTTAAACTTTTGAAAATTGGTTTGGAACTCAAGCATTGAAAATAAGCAAGGGTTAGAATAATGCTTATGAGTTTAAAAAATCACAAATCTGTTAAAAATAGATTTGGGTTAATAATGTTAAAAATCTTTGATGAACTCACTGATTCATTAAGATCAATGGAGGCTTTAGAAACGACTGTTGGTCTTTTTACAAAGATGATACAACAAAAAGGTTGAAAATATTGATTGAAAATGTCTCTAAAAAATGTAAAAAGATTGTTGGGTTTTAAATAGCCTACTTGAAAATATAATTTGCAGAAAATCTGCATAACAGAAATCCGTAAAGTCTAAAATATCTCAACAAACTAAAACTGCCTAGTAGAAATTTAGAATTCAAATTCATCTCAAAACTAAACAACTTATTATACTTAAAAATTACTTCAATAACTGAAATCAAATATCTAACAGATAGGTTGTAGAAAGTTGAGGTAACCATTAATGGGGTGAGGTTTGAGCCATTAGGCAAAGAGTCACCTCTTTGCAGAATGCGTAGTTATTGCTTTCCCTCAAGCAGAAGGAATGCTCTCTTGGGCTGCAGAACTTTGCAAGATATAACTCTTTGTGGACCATAATCCAAAATATCTGTTGGTTTATTAACTGGATGTGACAATGTTGTATGGATTCAACTTCTCAGATACTGACTGGTCTACCCCTGAGGTAGGGGGTGGGTATTGGATAAGGTTTAGGCTTAGCCTTAGCTTAACATTGGCTTGGTTACTTGTCAATTCAAGTTGCAAAATATTTTTCTTTAATTTGTTTATTACTGTCTTGCCATTAACTTTATAGTCATGACCACCACTTCACTTGCTACACCTATTGTTTGGACCATGTCAAGGAAAGATTTCTGTAGGATCCATGCAAGGTTTTAGCCCTCTTTATTTTTTCTTCTCAGAAGCAGATACTTGCGGGAAAAAATAATTCTCAAGGGAATCACGACTAAAAAAAGCCTTCTTGGATAAGCCGGCAATCTATTCTTTGTTCTGCATTTACCTTCCGCTTCATTATATTATGATGACATGAGATTGAACTTAAAAGGAGAAATGGGGATTCAATTGTTGTTAAATGCCTTCCCCTTGTGGATTCACATGTACTAAATGTCTCGACTGTTTGGTGATATTTTGGCAGATTTTTCTGATGCCCAGAGATAAGCTGGTCGGAGAACTGGGCGACAGATACAAGCGCCAAAGAAAAGTTTGGATTACTTTGGAATCTTCCCTAATGAATCTTGACGATGCTCTGATGCTCTTCCATGACTTCTAAAATGAGAAATTTATATTTAACATTCCCACCTTGATTCCCTGACCTTCCTCCCTTTCTCCCTTTTTATTACTAAGATGTGCCCTGAGGATTTTGCTGTCCTCGTTGGATGCAACATCTCGTAAGAATCCTTAATGCATGCGGGCTATTTTATTCCTTGACTTATTTCTTGAACCATGAGTTGACTCATCATTTAGGTATCTGGTGCTAATAACTTTTGTTTGGCTTCGACTTCTATGACAAAGCTAACCTCATGAGGAGACAACGTCAGACTTACCAAAAATAAAAAGAATATGTATGCGACTTAATAGCAATATAATATTGAAATTTCTGTACAAGCCAATCAGGTTATGGCAACTAGAATCACAGGCATATGCACGGTCAATCTTCCACTATAAGAGAGTACGTTTTCAGGTCTGTCCAACACCTAAAAATCCCCAGAATATTTCTTCTCCCGGGTGACCGATCAGATAAGATTTGATGTAAATCTTATTAAACTAGATGCGTGATATGCCAGCGTGAATTCAATATATGTTATTTTTTCTGTCTCAATTTATGTAATATAGATGGTAAGTCAATCAAGATTTTTATATATTTTTTAAAATATCTAAAGTTGTTAATTATTGTGATATTTTCGATTAATATATGTTCTTTTTGTCTCAATTTATGTGGGATTAACATGATAATTTTGCATAAGAACACATCCTAAACCCACTTTCGAAGCATCACAAACATAGTTAAACCTCCAGAATCAGACGGTAAGGCTAGTTTTGGCGCAGTTGTCAAACATGTTTTGAGTATCTGAAAACTCTGCTTGCATTCCTTTGTCCACTGAAACTCTACATCTTTCTGTGTTAACTTATTCAATGGAGCTGCTATTATGGAGAAATCCTATACAAAACGCCTACAATAACTTGCCAAACCCAAAAAGCTATGAATATTTATAGGAGAAGTAGGTCTATTCCATTACTGCACATATTTTATCTTTTTAGAATATACCATAATTCCCTCTTGTTTCTACATGACCTGATCAATTCAATCAGGCAATACACATGCCCCAGGAATGCAAATGAATCTAGCCAAAATTCGCACTTTGAGAACTAAGCATAAAGCTTATGTTCTTGCAATGTTTGCATATCAATATTCAGATGTTCAGTGGACAACTCCCTGCAACTAATCAAACAAATCTTCAAGACGAGGCTAAAGATACTTATTTCTTACAGTTGCCTGTAGTCCATGCATATTCTTAAAGGCCCAATACCTATGCTACCCTTTTTTAAAAATTGTTGGGTTTTCATAAGAGATATAATTTTACCATCCTCTGGAACTTGAACCCCTTTTAACACAAAAGCAAGCTAATTTGACATCTCAAATTTGACTATTTTGGCATGAAAATCTACTATAGCATAGTAAGATATAACCAATCCAGCCCATCAACGCATCAAAGTCAATCATATCAAGTACAATCAGGTTAGCTAGAGTATTCCTGTCATCAACAAGAATTTGGCAATCACGATACACATATTCAACTACAGAGTAGCTCCCACAGGAGTAGTAACAAGAAAAGGATAATTTAACATCTCAGTCTATCAATCAAACTTCAAAGAAAGGTATGAGGAAACACAGGAGTAAGGAGATCCTGGATCAATCAAATCATGTGCATCAAATGAAAAAACGAAAGGTATACCTATAACCACTGCATTTGAGGTATGAAACTCATATCTAGTAAGTGCAAAAACTCTCGCCTGACCTTTACCAACATTCCCTTGACCCTAATTTCTAGCAACACGATCTCTATTACCTCGACTTTTGTTTCTCGTACCTGTAGTATTATAAGCAGTGTAAGTAGGTTTAGCTAACTGGCCAGAAGCCTGACTGAAATTTCTTGGACGTTGAGGACAGTCCCTTAGGTGATGTCCCAACTAACCAGATAAAAAACACTCTCCAGTTAACATACGACACTGGACTAAATGTGATCTTCCACAAGTCTTTCAAGATAGAGCAGTGGCATATATCTGCCCAGAACTACAATGTCTCTATGATGATGATAGCTCCTTGGTACCTTGTTGTTGATGTGGCCTGTAAACGAACTATGAGGCTGAATCTGCCCCTGCCTGTGAGCTCTGTGATTGTTTTTCCTAATTCTTTACTTTGCAATTTGCACTAAATCCACCTTTGAAATAAACCCATGTCCTAGCCTTTTTTCGAGCATCATAAGTTGTACGTTCCTCGTGACCCTTGTTCTTTATCTTTGTGGAAAGATCCATAACATCAGCATAGTTCATTGTCTTTATCTGTGGGGTACTACATTAACAACCGACCAACCAACCTATTCACAAACCTCTAAACCCGAGCTGCCTTAGTGGTCACTAACTAAGGAACATGTCTGGCTAACGTATATAATTTGGTATAATAAGTCGACACATTTATATATGGATTCTATATTAATTTCTTAAATTGGTTTGCATATTTTTGTTTCTCACTGTCAGGAAGAAAATTATCCATAAATATCTTAGTCAACTCACCCCACTTTAGTGGTGCTGCTCCGGCATGCCTTCCTAGAAAAATAGTCTCATACCAGGTAATAGCCATGTCCTCCAACATATATGCTGCAAGCTCTACTATTGTCTTACTAGAACACCCTAGCACACATAATGACTTGAGTGTCCCATCCAAGAAGCTTGAGGATTATCTGACTTTCAGAACCTGTGAATTTTGGTGATTTGATCTTTAGAAACTCCTGCAAAGATACCTCTTTATTACCAAACATATAGCTTTGTATTAGGGTCTGAGTCTGTGGCTGTGTCTGTACATGTATATTGCTTTGTTGACCAACCCTTTCCTGCCTATCCATTCGGTCAACCAAGCTCTCAATGAATTTTTGCATGGAAATGATTGCCTCCGCAGTACTACCCTTATGTGATGGTGGATGTGGGCTAGCATTCCTTTCAAGAGTGGGATCTCTAGAAACTCGTGTGGGGGCACTGAATTCCCTTGCATTGGTGCCACATCTCCTACCTTGGATTCTTCCCCTAGTTGTGGAAGTATGTTGCCCAACAGGGGTAACATTAGGTGCCTGAGGAATAGTTAGCATAAATCTACTATTAGATATTCCATTTTGAGCCATATGGTTAACAAAACAAATATTGCTAGATACCTTTAGCTTGTTCTAAATGTGACTAAGATCTAACACTTGATTCCCTATATACCTATTGTCTCTACTGTATTTTGTCTATGTGAGATTTGTCTACGGAGTTACATACACC
>JBDJHY010000097.1:2995923-3009200 GCA_039654485.1 Withania somnifera
TGCATACAGCCTCAGAGAAGCCAATTGCAACTAGGTTCACTTTGAAACAGTAGGATCCAGGAGAAGGAAAGGAAAAGAAAAGAACTGCTTTCAGGAGTAAAGATTTATATCAGCACATAGGGTAACTAGTTAGTAACTACCCAAAAAATCTCTTCATCCGAGGAAACAAAAGTAGCTTAATACAACCTCACAAAGAACACAATTCATTCAATAATATGTAACCAACAATCATACATTCTTTACATGTATCCATCTCAAGAGACCATACAAGTAGATAAACAAACCTGTCAATTTCTTCCTTCATTGCAGGGTCCAACTCATCGTCAATATCGCCATCATCAAAGTCGAGTTTGGGTGAAAACTTAACAGATGCAGAGTCTAGCAGCTCAGAAGATTTACTTGGAGAAGGCACATCACCGGCATCACCATTCAGGCAGCTAGATGTAGGACAGTTAGATTCCTGAGTACCAATAGCACCAGTCAAACCAACAAATCTAGGAGCGCAGATCTTTAGAAGCAATGTTGTGTGTGTGTGTCCCCTCCCCCCCTCGCAACCCCCCAACAACACACCCACCACCCCAACCGGAAAAAAAGGAGAGAAAGCAGAAAATTCCATAGCTCAACAGATACCAACCGGATAATGGTTTCCAGTTCCATTATTCGTAGAGGAATTTCTTGCTTGTTCTTTTCTCCTTCTATTTTTCTTTTTACTCTTTGTTGCTCTTGCACCCTTAAAATCTGCAAATTAGACCGCCATTCGCAGAATTACAAGTATGATAGTCAAAATTAAAGAAATCACTCAAAGGAGGCTGAAGAAAAAGTTAAAAAAAAAAATCAAGATGTTAAGTAGGGGCTTACACAAAACAAAAAAAGGATACAATTTTCCATAAAACATAAACCTCACAAGAATATGCACATATGTTGATAAAAGTAAATACAAGAGTTACTAGCCATCGGAAGGTTCAGTCACTATACAAACTACAGATCTGATTATAGGGCAGAGAAAATCATACTAACAAACTACAGATCTGATTATAGAGCTACTATCTGATTCAAGAGTTGCTAACCATCCGAAGGTTCTGTCACGATACAATCTACAGATCTGATTATAGGGCAGATAAATCACATACTTAAAATGATGATTTGATTATAGGGCTACTATCTGATTCAAGAGTTACTAGCCATCGCAAGGTTCAGTCACTATACAAACTACAGATCTGATTATAGGGCAGATAAAACACATAATACAGATCTGATAATAGGGCAGATAAAAACATACTAAAAATAAAACTTATAAGACTGATTGATAGTTATGGTCTAAATTAATAGCAATTACAGCTCCATACTAGGACACACAACTCCATCAATGAACTAGTAGACTCCAGATTATTTTCATAAGAAATACCATCATAAACATCAAAAGCCACAATATAAAACCAGAGACACAATGGTGTCTATATATAAAACACAGTTCAAGCCAGGCAGCCAAAATGCAACCTCATCAAAACATAAGCCTAGGTAATATACAGATTATAGGAAAGCATCTAAAAGAGAAATTATTTTAATAATGCAACATGAAGAAAGTAGAGCGACTGCATGAAAAATATAGGATGTTAACAAAGTCTCAATCTTACCTTCGTCTACTCCATTTATGAAAGATAGAAGATCATCAACTGATCGTTCATCCACATGCTGCTCTTCTTCTACCTCGACATTCTGGAATTATGTAATTAGGTATTTTTTCCATTAAGGGAATAACGTAAATCAGAGTGCATACACAACAATGCATCAATTAGCATCAAGTAACCAATGGCATAAGATACAAGCGCAAGAGCCAGGTCTCAAAGCACCTTTAATTTCTCTCTTTCTTTTAATTCTTTCCTTTTCCTTGCATAGAGTCGATTGAGAAGACGGATACGTGGATCATCGGTCATATTTCTCAAAGGTTCCAACTTCTCTTCCTAATGAGAAACCATTTCTAAGTGAGAAACAACAACATGGGGGTGGGGTGCTACAAATAATTTCTGTCAGAACATGGACCTCTGTTAGATCATCAGGTAAATGGAAAGTTTCACGAATTTCCTCGGGAGATTTGCCTTCAATCATCCGAGCAAGTGCACGACTAGTAAGGTCAACCAGAGGCCTCAGTTGAAGGCTGTCAGCAGCAGATGTCAACTCACATAATTTCTTGGTATCTAAGCGGATGAACTTCTCATCATAAATCTTGCACTCCTGTGAGCATAGAAGACATCCTTTACACTCGAGACAAAAAAGAAATTCTGTTGAAATAAAGCATGCACATGACACAAGCAAACTATAATCCTACCTTTATGGAAGGGCATTGCACTGCTATAACAAGGAAACCAAGAACTGACCTTATTAGAACGGCCAGGAACTTGATGAAACCGACAATAATCCAGTATTAAGCCCAGAATAGATGGATTGACTCGTTGAGGAAGTGATATGGCATAATTTTTTGAGGATCCCATGCCAGTTTGAAGTACTTCTCTGCATATCATTGGGCAAAACATGGCAACCTCTTCATCGACTTGTTGGATTGAACCATCAGCAGTTTGGAGCCAAATGTAGGACTTCACCTTAATCAATGAACCACAAAGCAATTAAGAAAAAACGGATAACACGAAATAGCAACAGCTTTGAATAGTGTATGGAAAGCAACAAAAATGTACTAAAGATCTCTTCTTTTTTTTTTGTGAGACAATAGTTTAAGAACAACACAGGCTATGACAAGATCTCTTCTTCTTTTTCTTTTTCTTTTTCTTTTTTTTTTTTTGAATACGTAGAAATGCACAAAAGATCTAATGCCCACACCTTGGACTGCAATGACAAAACATATTAATATTCCCATTCAAAAGGAATTCTGCCCATTCCAAAGTCATTCAACACACAATCGACGTCCCAAGAATTAACAATGCCATTCAATGAGGAAATGGCTGATGCACCTACACATTTCATGCAAGCAAACACAACCATTCAAACAGCAACATAATTACAATCATCCTGGTAATAGTAACAGCATTTCAAGCTATATAATATTGGCGCTCAAGTTGGAAATGTGAAGAACATTCAAGGGCATTTTATTCTTTTCTTTTTAATAATACTGTTCTATGTTAGTTTTTAAGCTTACAAAATAATAGATCAAAACAACATGACATCAGTAAACCAAGAAATACAATTCCTCTTCAAGAAATATTAGTTTTTGAGGCTTGCAAAAACAATAGATCATCTTAACACAAAGCAACACTATTCCGTGAATCAAAGTAACTCATGAGTCATGACTCAAGTAAAGCCTAAAACCCAGATACAGAAAGCACCAGATAAAAAGAGCCAGAAGGGGTAAGAGATTAGTAGAGGGGAAAAAAATAAACGTCGTGTCTCCGATAAAAATATAATAACAAAGTCATAATAGCCTTTGAGTGTAAGGCTTCTGGTTTTTCCTTCATTGCATACCTCTGATTTGACGACCGCCATAGGGCCTTCTAACACTAGGAGATCCTTATAGGGCTTTGCAAGATAAAGATAAATAAGCTTCAATGTTACAGTGCTAATGACATGGAAATAGGCTGCTTTCTTCTCTTCAAAAGACACTTGTCAGACAAAGACCGCAAACCCTTCACAAAGTAACCAAGTGCATCTTCGACAAGATGGTCTCATCAGTTTGGAAGCTCTGTACAAAGAAGAACACGGGAGACCAAGATTACATACTTTAGCAATTAATGTAAAGCTTTCATCAGGATCACACACCCCGACATATTAAGAACTCAAAGGCCAAGTAGCAGTTCACAAAGAGTGCTTTAAAGGATGATATATGGAACTTAATAATGTAAAATCACTTCGTTCACAAGTTACCTTTCTCAAAAAAAACATCACTTTGTTCACTCTTTTGTGTATCTCCAAAACAATAAAACATTGAAGAGAAAAAGGAAATAGAGAAGTTAGAACAGAGATGAATTCTTGTCATATGGAAACTTACTCATCTTTGTTAAAATCTGACTACACCAGGAATTCCTTCAAACATTCCACAGGCCATGTAATATATTGTCCCATTTCATTTTCTTCACATTCCCTCTCAGAGTCAAAAAAAATGTGGTCCAATATCAATAACTCTAGTTCTATCCTCCTAATACAAGCACAAGGAACTTTCTTATATTCTGCCTGTCCTACCATTGCCCAACACATAGGAAGCATAGCTAGCTTAAAGGAATTTTGGGAGACTTGAATAGGCAAGAGCTCTCACACATTTTCAACACTATACATTCTTTAACTATCTTTCTGCCATGAATATACAACTACTACGCACCTCAGTTCCACACGAACGAGCATTTGTTTTTTGTGTAATGCAAGTTCTTTATTGTGTCTGGGCTTCGGAAACATGCAATACTTTTCATATCCTTACTTTTATTGATAATAGTGATGTCATTAAGTGACCAGCTTCAGGAAAAAGATAATAGTAGTATCATCTTGCATGCACCTCGAATTTCCACTGGGACACATGCAAATATATATATATATATATATATACATACACAGTGTTCCTCGGACTCTTAAAAAATGTAGACAAGTGTGTGTCGTATCCTTCAAAAGTAGCGTGTTTTTGGAGGATTCAAAAGTTGCATTTTTGGAGTTTTTGAGCAACATAAAGCCACACGCATACATCTGTATATGTCCAGATCATAGTTGGCAATAAGTTGGTCTTAGACAACAAGTTAAAATGAAAGGAACTGCTAGACAAAATGTAGAAGCTTCTGAAAGACTTTAAAAGGGATAAGTTTCTCAGTTACCAAAGAGAGAGGAGAGAGGGTGAGACTTTAAAAGCGATCTGTAACTTCTCTTTTTTCTTTTTGTTTTTCTTTGGGGGGAGGAACTCGTGTTCGGGAATTGGAAGAGACCCAGCTATTTTAAGAGCTCATTTATAGGACTACAGAGAGGCAAAGCAACAGTAAAAATCATTCATAAAAACATCCTGTTATTTTCAGTTAGCAGTCAGTCTTCATATCTGTTTCACTTAGAAATAAATTAACAAAGTGCAAGTCTCTTTGTTTCTCCACTTTGTGGGGCTACACTCTTTATCCTGTTGTTGCAATTGGCTTTTTCATTTCTCTCTCATCCAATTTATTGCTATGATTACTTTGGTTGTTTCAAATCCCCTCCCAAAGAACATTGGAGAAGCCATTCAAAAGATAGTGGCAAAACCTAGCTTCCTATGATTTTAATAGAAACGAAAGGAATTCAAGTGTTCTTTCATTGAAATCCTTAATTCAAGATCTATATGATTTGTATTTACTAAAGAAATAGATATGCATTGCTTGTTCAAGCTAAATAGAAGTGTAATCAATCAAATTGATGAAACAAAATTAAAGCTCCAAGGAAGTAAACAACTAAACCAACTAGAAGCTTCTTTTTTCAATTATCGGAAAACAAAAAAGAAAACACTAAACCAACAAGGAATGAACTTTTCTGTCGTCATATATTCTCATGATGGCATATTGAATTGCAGAGAACAAATAACCAACCCAATTAACAAAAGCAAGTACTATCATCAATCCCAAGCTAGCTATATGAAACCTCAATATCAATTTTACCATGAATAAAGAATCCATAGAAAATAAAGCATGGAATGGAAATGGGTAATAATATGACAAATGGTTAGTCATTAAATTAAGGAAATATAAAAAGATGAAGGCTTAACAAGTGCTAATTACTTGGAAAATTAATGAAATTAGAAATGAATAGATTGGCATACCTGAGGTAATAACAGTCGGGGAACAGAAGGGAGCTGGTAAATATATAATAAGAGAAAAGAAAATGGAGGGAGAACTAGGGTTTTCCACGTTGGAGAAAGGGGGGAAATTTTACTTGCGTTTGATTAGGCTTCCTATTTCTGCTTTATTTTTGGCAATAAAAAATAATACATAAGAATAGTGCTGTTGGAACGTGAATCCCCTTTGTACAGTAATTTACCCAATTCGCACGTGCTATTGGTTACACCTCTTCGGCTCTACTTCCCGGGAAACTATGATTTACTTCATCCATGTCTTTTTTTTTTTTTTTCTTAAATTACATGAATATTAATATATAGATAAGGTAACTTCACCTTTTACAGAATTTTTTAAAAATTACATAAACTAAACCAAGTTTATATTTTTCACCTTTCATAACTGAAGATACACTCTCGTTTATTATCTCAGATATTCTGCCTACTTCTTTCCATAATCAATCAAACTTCTCTCATTCACTCCGAACTGAAACCCCATGTTCAACCATTATCACCATAGTTATCATCGTGGTTTTGTAAGTTTGTTTGAGTATATTTGACTGGACAGCATGTGAGGGGATTGACCGGCTGAAAGTTGAGTTTCTAGTGATGTTTTTGCTATTGATGGAGTTTAGTGGTGGATCAAGATGAAACAACGTTATTGTAATCGGTGAGGGTGATGGTGGTCACCAGATTCCGGCAAGACCACAATCATCATCGATGTTAGTGGCTGCTTCAGATCCGGCACCAAACATGGCTGAATTTGGACCTGTCACTCCAACAAAGACTACCAACGTTAGTGGTAGCTTCAGATCTAGCACCTTCATCGCCGACAATGGTTGATAATGTGTTGTGAGATATATATGGCTAATAATGTGTTCTAAGATACGTGGAAATTAAAAATATTAAGATACATAGGTAAAAATATTTAAAGATTTAAAGTGCCTTAAAATATATAAGATACATTGGTACATGGTTGTTGTCGGATGCAGATGCAAACGGGTTTTCATCGATGATGGAGTCTTAACTATACGTAAAGCTAAAATTATTGTTATGTATCTTAAGTGGAATTATGAGATACATAAGAATTGATATAGCATACAAATTATTTTTATATATCTTCTTCTTCTTCTATACACAGATACATCAGTATATATATTGAGATTTGGGAAAAATTGTGATATACATTGGAATTGATACTAGATACAAATTACTTTTATGTATCTTCTTACTTTTATTCTTTTTCTTCTATGCGCAAATACATTGATACATGGGGTACACATACTGAGATTTGAGTGAAAATTATTAAATGCATTGTCACGACTCGATTTCTCGGATCATGATGGCACCTACTATCCCACTAGTAAGAGAACCAACCTTGTAACTCGAAACCGAAGCCGAAGTGGAGGGCTACCATCAACAATAGATGAATGTACAAGTATTATAACGAGGTATAAAGGAAAGGGGATATGGCAAAACTAACGGAATATAATAACAGAATCAATAAATTCCCAAAACCTGGTATTAGTGTCAATAACAGAGCCTTTAAGTATAGAGTATATGTCTCTGAAAATACAATAGAGACAAGTCCAATCCAAAGAGAGAGCAAGAACAGTCGAACGTCAAGCTCACCCTGTATCTATGAAAGTATCAGAATATAACCCAAACCAACACTAGAAGCTTCGCAGTATACGGAGAAACCCTGACCCTTAACTAGCAAGGTCAAAATCGGCGCTGAAGTCAACAACTCCTTGAGCCTCGAAAATCTCAACTCGCAATCCTCGGACCACTGAAAGGCCACATCCTTCCTAGTCAACTTAGTCAAAGGTGCTGCAATCGATGAAAATCCCTCAACAAAGCACCAATATTAACTTGCTAACCTAACAAAACTCCAAATCTCAGTAGGAGATGTTGGCCTCGGTTAATCACGTACTGCGTAAATCTTTGTTGGATCAACTTTAATCCCAACCTTAGACACTACATGCCCTATGAATGCAATAGACTCCAACCAAAACTCTCACTTTGAGAACTTGGCATAAAGTTTGTGCTCTCTTAGTGTTTGAAGTATCACCCTTAAGTACTACTTATGATCAGATTTACTCCACGAATACACCAAAATCTCATCGATGAATACAATCATAAACGATTCCAAGTAGGGCTTAAGCTCCCTATACATCAAGTCCGTAAATGATGCCAGGGCATTAGTTAAACCGAAAAACATAACCAGGAACTCATAATGGCCATAAAGAGTCCTAAATGGTGTCTTCGGAATGTCCTTTAGCTGAATTCTTAACTGATGGTAACCTAACCTCAAGTCTATTTTAGAGAATGTTGGACCAAGGATGGTTTACTAGAATCATCCCTTTATGTTTTGATTGATGACCAAACTATTAAGTCGAAGATTCGATGTTAATAGAACTTCTACAAATTAAAGTATATGTTCGTGGATATGATCGTGTGTCAAAGAAATAATCTGGTGCTTAATCGACTCACTTTGAGGCATTCAGAGTACTCAAAGTGCAGAAATTGCAAAGAAACAGAAGATGGTTAGTCGACTAATTCGATAAACTAGTCGATCAATTTTGGACCAAACTAATCGACTAATCCAGTGAATTAGTCGACCAATCTGAGTTCCAGTAGGATACTAGAAAATGATTTAGTCGACCAAAATGCCAAAGAAGTTGACCAAAAGTGCAAATCAAGTTTGGCTATTGGAAAGTGAATTAGTCGGCCGAAATGAAGAACTAGTCGACTAATTTTAGGAACTAGTCGACTAAAGTGAAATGTTAGTCGACCAATCTGGTGTCAGAAGCATTAAATGCATCAGTTCAATGAGCCATAACGGCTAGATTTGCTTCATCAACGGCTATATCGACTTGGACACCTATAAATACACCTCAATAGGGATTGAACAGAGTGGGAGACATACTATAACATTATTCATCATTCCAATCTCAAAATCAAGTGTTCATCACCAAAATATAGAGTACAAAGTTCTTGAGCTACTTCTTGTATCCTAAATCTTTGTACAATTGATTTATCTTGTATTTGTTGTTGTAATAGAGTTCTCACTTAGCATAAAAGTGAATAGGGTTCTCACTTAGCTAGGAAAGTGATTGTAGGGGGTTTAGAGATAATAGAGAGATTATTTCTAACTCATTGTAAAGGTTATTTCTTGAGCCAAAAGTCAAGAAATTATTGTTGCTATCTAGATAGTGAAAAAGCCTAAGGTGTTGAACTTAGGTATTAGAGGTAGGCATGGCCGAACCACTATAAATCCCTTGTGTTCTTGGTTGCCTTTTTCATTGTCTTCTTCCATTTCACAAAAACTTTCAAATTAGCACACCCACTATTCAACCCCCCTTCTAGTGTGTGTATCCGCTCCTACAACTTTTCCACGGCAGATGAGGACAACAGAATAAGAGGGAAGGCAATAGGTCGCCCGAGGATGAGAGAATCCCCAAGAAAAATATCTTCGACAGGCTGAACAGGGGGAGGAGTAAGGCAAAATTTCCTGAAAGCACCCTGACCCCTCTGACGAAGTCAAGATCCGAGATCTTAGCACTTCATCATAACGTGATAAGGCCACCACAAGCATTATAGGCCCCACCATATAAACTATCTCGGAGCCTGTGGTGTCACTTCCACAATGATCACGGTCACGAGATCAAGACATGCAAGGATCTCATCAAGGAGATTGATAAATGCGTGAAAGAAGGTGTGCTGACACAGTACACAACTACCACTACAAGTTCCTCCTGAGGTCACTGATGAGGTGATTGAGAAAACTACCAGCCCTAGGGGGCAAGGATTAAATTCATGCAGTCGGGGCCGAGGCCAGTAGTAGAGGGGGTGGGAATCATCTCAAAACTAGTATCCCCAACACACCACTCAGGGATACCCAGGTCAGGGTAGTTATTTCAACCCTAACCACATTTCTTTGGGCCCCAACAAATAATATGGGAATGTGGCCCCAACACCAGCTTTAACCCCTCATCATAACTAAAACAATAATATCACTGGGGTAATACATGCAATCTTTGGTGGGCCCTCGGAGGGGTTATCACAAGATGCTTAAAGCTTAGGCAAGAAGGATACCTTCAGAGGAACCTCATCATAAGCGGTTCAAGTCAGAAGAAGCCATCATTTTTTCTAAGGAAGATGTCGTCCCCAGAGCGATGCCCCATGTTGATGCCTTGGTAATAAAGATAATCATAGAGAACAAGGAAGTACATCAGGTGTACGTAGATAATGGTGCTGCTATCAGTATCATCTTCTCAATATGCTTCGACCAACTCGAATTGACCGAGGTAATCTTAGGCGGACTAGCCAACCAATCCGAACATTTTCCCATGGAGAAGTAATGCCTAAAGGGACTATTTGGTTACTAGTCAATGTAGGGGACTACCCTAGGATGAAAACCATAATGGTCGAATTTTATGTGATCAATGCCCTCTCTCCCTACAATGTCATTCTGGGATGATATTGGCTAACATCAGCCAAAGTGATTTGTTCATCCTACCACCTCATGATAAAGTTTTCTTCCAAACATGGGATAGCCTTAGTCCGAGGTGATCAATAAGTTTCATGAGAGTGCATGAGAATTGCACCAAAAAAGAAAGTACCTAAGGTGAACAAATAGTAACTACAAGTCTCCAAACCTCAACCTCAGGAGAAAATCACATCATACCATTAGGGAAATGGATGACGAAGTGTTTGAGGTCCTATTAGAACCCGAATTCCCTAAAAAAAAGTCTTTCCCTAGTCCCCATTAGATATGATGGGAGTATCACCCGTGGTGATGGTCCACGAGTTAAATGTCAAACCACGAGTCAAGCTTGTACAATAAAAAAAAGAGGAAATTTATACCCGAAAGGAATTAGTTTATCCATACTAAAATTGAATAATTGTGTAAAGCGAACATTCTTTTCGAGGTGAAGTACCCGACCTGGACTGCCAACCTAGTTATGGTGAAAAATATAGGAAAAGGTTGGAGAATGTGTGTTGATTACACGGACCTGAATAAATACTGTCCAAAGGATTGCTATCCTTTACCAGTAATTGATTAGAAAGTCGAGGTTGTGTCAGGTTATTAACTGTTAAGTTTTTTGGATTTATACAAGAGCTATCACCAGGTACTCATGGACGAGATGGATGCCCCCAAAACTGCATTCATTACAAATTGGGGAACACTTGCTTATACGTACCAAAGGTTAGTAGATAAAGTGTTAGAAAAATAAATTGGTAGAGTGGTGGAAGTATATGTGGATGACACTATCATGAAAAGGAAAGCCCTGGAGACAAGCTTAAAATATTTAGAGGAAGTTCTTTAACTTTTAAGGCACACGGTACTGAAGTTCAACCCCGTGAAGTGCAATTTTGGGGTCAGCTAGAGAAAATTCCTAGGCTATGTCGTATCCAAGAAAGAGTTGAGCGAGAATCCCTCCAAAGTAAAAGTGGGAGCTGAGATGAAATCCCCAACATGCCTGAAAGATATGCAGAAGATGATTGGGTGTTTCGCAGCGTTGAACCGCTTCTTATCCAAATTGGCAATGAAGCAGTTGACCTTCTTTTGTGTTCTAAAAAGTGCTAAAAATTTCCAATGGACAAATGAGTGTCAAAATTCCTTTGAGGATCTAAAGAAACATCTAACGAGGTTACATGCACTCACTATACCGAAGCTAGGAGAAACCTTATATTTGTACCTAGCGACGATAGAAGAGGGGTTCTTTTGAAAATTTAAATTATATATAATTAATTAAACATATTTAATTCTTTTTTGTAAAACGAAATGGTCCGAACGGGACCAAACCGACCCGAAAAATAGGTTTATTTTAATTTCTACCCGGCCCAGCAAGCTAATTCCTACCCAGTCCAGAAAACTAATTCCTACCCGGCCCAACATCCTAACTCCTACCCGGCCCAACATCCTAACTCCTACCCGGATAGGTTTCCTTCAAAACACCCTTTCCCTTTTCCTATTTCCCAAATTCACATTCTCCAGTGCCGCTCTTCCCACACCATTTCTTCCCACACCATTTCTTCACCAATTTAACAGTCTCTTTAAGCTCCCCACACCAATCTCTAGTCTCCTTCAGCTCGTTCTGTGGTTGGTGCCGCTCAACTCGTAGACTGTGTACCTGCGAAGACTAGTTTCAGAGTCTCTTTTTTACATACGATTAAGGTACTTATTTTCCCTTATTTTCTGGCATGATGTAGTACCCTGTGAAAGCTAATGTTTGGCACGATTTTCCCTTACGATTGTTTTGATTTTTCTGCTTTATTTTAGAGTATGCATGCTCCATTATGTCCCCAAAATTGGAGCTTGTTGCCCAAATATTGGTTGAGACGTTTAGAGTTTAATCTTATTAGGTTTATACAGAAAGTATTAGGGTTATACAGAAAGTATTAGGGTTGCACATTTCAATAGGTACTGTATGTGAGTATTATGTTGTTTTGTTTGATTAAATATTCGAATAGATTCTGCATGTGGGTATTTTGTTGTTTTGTTTGATTAAACATTTGAATAGTTGTTCCTTTTTATTATCTACTCTTTTGGCTAGAGTTTTAGAAATTTTTGGTTAAGAACTCATCATTTGCAATAGAAGTGTTGACCTGAAAAAATGTGAGTTAAATTACAGAATAGTAAGTTACAGAAAAAAGGTGAGATAAGTTACAGTTAGCATTTGAATACATTATAAGACATTTTCAAATTAAATTTTGGAAAAGATTTTGTGTTTTTTTCTGTAATCTCTGATTATATACACTTAATTCTGTCACTTTTTTTAATTATTGATGTTAGTAGATAAGTCCTATAAAAGAACTTCTTTTGAACTACTTCTCATTTTGTTTGGCACATCTGCTAATCTTCTCTGTATTATTGAATTTAGTTGATATATAATAATAGATATCCAATAATCTTCTCTGTAAAGGAATTACCTAAACATTCTATCAAATACTATACATTATAAAAAATTAATCTGTATGCAGTACACTGTTTTAGGCATCTGTATGCAGTACACTGTTTTAGGCATCTGTATGCAGTACACTATATATATATATATATATTATTTAAACACAATAATTTATAAGATGATTGACTGGTATTTAAATTATGTGTCCAGCTTCTGCATTAGTCAACTAATACTGACCAATCTCTGATAATCTGTGACTGTGATAATCTGTGATAATCTGTGATATTCTGTAATGCTGCTTTAGATATAAACTTTTAACACTGAAACTGTTACAAATGAAATGTTACTTTAGTTATACACTTCAACACTGAAACTGTTACAACTGAAATGTAGATTCGCACTATTTTAAATTATGTGTCCAGCTTCTGCATTTCTCTTCTGTTAGCTGTAGCTCGAATAGAGTTTCTCCTATTTTTTGATCCTCTATTTTTTTATAACCTGAATCTAATAATGTTCAGTTTCATGGGACTGTACCTCCTTTAATTCGGCCTTAGGTGATAACTTGTGAAGAAACTGAAACTGAAACT
>JBDJHY010000097.1:3117076-3138550 GCA_039654485.1 Withania somnifera
TGGGGGTTCTTTCACGGCTTCCTTCCCCGAGATGATCTCGGGATCTTTTGCGACTCCAGCTATGATCCCGATGTTGTTCCTGCGGAGTGGGCACGTCCCTCCTCTTGTGACGTGGATGTTCATTACTCAAGAGGGAGTCATCAAACTCGGACTTTTCTTGTAGAGGCTCTTCGGGTGGATGAGCCAGTCCAGGGTTTTGTAGGACTTCGGCTTGGAGCCCACTTTCTTGATGTTGTTTGTACCAAAGTCAAAACAACTCCGGGTGGTCACGGGCAAGCTTCTGAGTGGCTTCCAGTGGAATGTCAGCGGGAGGTTTATTTTGAGGGGCCTCCCGGTCAGGGCAGTTGACACATGCTTGTGTTCGTCCCCGACCTCTCCTGGCCTGTCATCCTCGTGTTGGGGTTGCAGCCCTTGGGCTGGCCCTTGTCGTTTTGCTCCAAGTATTCATCATGTATTTTCTTTTCAACGGATTTTGAGTGACTTAATTTTTCAAGTCCCCACAGACGGCGCCAATTGATGAGTCTGGAGAGATCACCAATAAAGTAACCAAAGTAAAGTTCATCAAACGGTAGTGATCAAATAGCAATGTGAGAAATAGCCTGCAAAACAAAGCGCAGGGTGGTCCTCGAGGTAGTTATTTGATGCTTAAATTAGTACTAGCACTGAGAGAATTCCAAGAATATTTGGTGAGTAGTATAGTGAGCATACCTTTGCATTTCTTCATTGTGGTATTTATAGTCGTACTCTATAACAGTTGCCTTAGGGGGTGGTAAAGGGGGATAGTTGTCGTAGTGGTTACAGCCACTTCCCCTGTGCCAGTCGTGGCCTTACAAGGGGGAAAGATCTCCCCAACAGCTGTTAGTGGGTTTACTAGTGGGAGACATTCGCTCAACGGCTATAGAGGGTAATTACCCTACCATTATTTCCCTCTTAATTGGTGGTAACTATTAATTATCATTAATTGTTATGGGTACTTTTTCTACCGCTATTCTACATGTGTTGACAGGCTTTAGAGATTGTAAAAATTATTGGTACCTCTATTTTGTCTATGGTTATGTAGATTTGGTCAATAATTTGGGAACTATTACGAGGTCCGGCACAGTGGAGTTTCTGGAAAGCTCTACAGGCAGGGGCTGAAGTGAGCATGATTGGCAATTTGGTGTGGGATTTTACTCTTCCTACCTCGCTGCAGAGAAGGTTGCCGTAACCACCAAGCTCCACGATGATGAGCAATATATGTGGGAGTCACAAGTCGGTGGCTCATTCACTGTTGTAAGGGATGTTAGCGTAGATCAATTGCGCAGAGGAACTAAAATCACTCTCTTCCTCAAGGAAGACCAGGTAATTTCAGATTTCCAATATCTACTTTGTAGTTAAATCAATTTAGGTGTTGGTGCAGAGACGTGTGTACTTGGGGGTTAATCAGTTCTATAATTTTATTTGTAACTAACTTACATTGATACTTGCAGTTGGAGTACTTGGAGGAAAGGAGAATCAAAGACCTTGTGAAGAAGCACTCTGAGTTCATCAGCTACCCAATTTACCTATGGACTGAGAAGACAACTGAGAAAGAAATTAGCGATGATGAAGATGAACCCAAAAGAGAACAAGAGGGTGATATTGAGGGAGTAGATGAGGATAAAGAGAAGAAGAATGGCAAGAAAAAGAAAATTGAGGAGGTTTCTCATGAGTGGCAACTCGTTAGTAAGTAGAAACCAATCTGGTTGCACAAACCAGAAGAAATCACGGAGAAGGAATATGCTGCATTCGCTTGACTAAAGATTGGGAGGAACACCTCGCAGTCAAGCACTTTTCTGGGAGGAGCGGCTTGAATTTAAGGTGATCCTCTTTGTACCTAAGAGGGATCCATTTGATCTATTCGACACCCGTAAGAAGATGAACAGCATCAAACTATATCAGTGTTCATTATGGACAACTATGAGGAGAACTTATCCCTGAGTACCATGGATTCGTAAAGGGCTAGATTCTGACGACTTGCCTCTAAACATCTCCCGTGAAATGTTGCACCAGAACAAGATTCTCAAGGTCATTAGGAAGAACCTGGTGAAGAAATGCATTGAGACGTTTAATGAGATTGTAGAAAACAAGGAGGACTACAATAAGTTTTATGAGGTTTTCTCCAAGAACTTGCCATGAAGACAACCAGGACAGAGCTAAGTTGGCTAACCTCCTTCGATACCACTCCACCAAGAGTGGTGATGAGCTGACAAGTTTGAAAAGATTATGTAACCAGGATGAAGAAGGGTCAAAAAGACATCTACATCATTGGAGAGAAAAAGGCAGTTGAAAATTCACCTTTCTTGGAATGCCTAAAAAAGAAAGGATATGAAGTGCTCTTCATGGTCGATGCCATTGATGAGTATTGTTGTCGAGCAACTGAAGGAATATGATGGTAAGAAACTAGTTCCTGCTACGAATGAGGGGCTGAAACTTGATGATGACAGTGAGGAGGAAAAGAAGAAAAAGGCAGAGGAAAAGAAGTCTTTTGAGAGCCTCTGCAAGATTATCAAGGATATCCTGGGAGACAGAGTTGAGAAGGTTTTAACCTTCGATAGGATTGTTGATTCCCCATGTTGCTTAGTGACGGGTGACTCTGGTTGGGCAGCTAACATGGAAAGAATTATGAAAGCTCAAGCTTTTGCGGGAGAGCAGTATGATCTCTTGCATGTCCCGCAAGAAGACAATGGAAACCAAGACAGATAATGGAAATTATGGAAGAGTTGAGGAGGAGCAGAGCTGAGGCTGACAAGAATGAGAAGTCGGTGAAGGATCTTGTGTTGTTGATCTGTGAGACGGCTCTGCTGCCATCTGGTTTTAGTCTTGATGACCCCAATACTTTTGCTGACCCCAATACTTTTGCTGCAAGAATTCACAAAATGCTGAAATTGTGATTGAGTATTGACGAAGAAGAGAAAGCTGGTAAGGATGCGGATGTACCTGCTCTAGAGGAAACTGGTGAGGAAAGCAAGATGGAAGAAGTGGACTAAGCACAGAGGAAGCTGGTGACCGAAACGACGTGGGTCATGTCAACTGAAGATGCTCATGTCGGACTTGCAGATACAGACCATGAGTCTTTTTTCTCTCTTCCTGGTTTCTTTTCTTTTTTTCTTTTTTTCTTTTTTTCTTTTTTTCCCTTTAGCTGAGTTTTGTTGTGTTGTATGAGCCTATATGTATATCCCGTTTTAGGAAAAACAGACACGCCCTGTTCGACCATGCTCGAAAAGAATTTTACTTTCCACTACCAATTTTTTCGCAAAAAGTTGAGAAACTTCACATGTTAAAAATTCTATAGGCGGCGTTTGGTTTACTGCAGCTGTTTCCTCTTTCCTTGCAATAAGAAATTACGACATTATTCATACATGATGGGCATGACGAGGTTAGGCAATTTAGGTCGAGAGACACCCCCTTTAGGTATGCAGTATGAGACCAAAGAGTGTATGCAGTAACAGACTAAGCTGAAAGTCCACCAGTTGCAACATGAAACATCGCAAGGGGAGCGAACACATGGTGAATAAAAAATCTCAATAATTGAAGTATTTACATTTGAAATGAAGAATTTCCCAGTACTGCAGAGGCTGGAATCTGTCAAAACATAACCCAGCTTTATATATTTAAGTTCCTACAACACAACTATTATCTTCGTTTATATCTTACATACAGTATGTACACAAATATGAACTTCACAGGCAAAAGAACTCTGAATGTGACATAGCAGATGCTATCAAACAGACCACAAGTCCTCCACTCGCCGTTTGTTCCTGATCAATTCCGATATGGCCTTTATCTGGACAATAATAAATCTCGAGCAAAGAATAATGGGAACAGTATGTAAAGACCATTGTGTATGCAGTACCCAAATTGAGCAGCACTTCTTGTGTATACAGTACCCAAATTAAGCAGCACATAAGTTGGTCATCATTGTCAATTTTACTGGCACTGCTTCTCCATGTCTATATCGTAAAATGAAAGCAGCTGCCTCTGCATCAAGAATAAACTATCAATTACAGGAGAATGTTAGCAAATAATTATTCCTCAGAAAGATGAGAGGAGGAAACATGTGCAAGACAAGTGGCAATACACCTATAGGGGCCTTTCCATGCAATACTTTTACTATATGAAACTGATACATCCCAACACTTTCCTGAACCCGAATGGAACAGTTACCAGAAGGAAGTGCAGGTCATAAAAGAGGCATGAGTATACTGGGATAATCACAAGAGAAGGTGATATAGGAATGAGAAAAATGATCAAAATGGTCCTTAATATATGAGAGTTGAACTAATTGGTCCATATACATACTCCTCCCGAGTCCCAACTTATGTAATGGGTTTGACTGGACAGAGAGTTCAAGATTTGAGAGGAAGACACAGACTTGTGATCTAGAACAAGTTAGTGCGGATGAATCAGTAGTTTAAACACATTCCCTCATCTGGTCAGCATTAATAGCATGTTTGGCCATAGTACCTGTCTAATACGCCTTTAGGAGGCATGAGGTCTTCTGAAAAAGCACCAATGCTCAATTTTTGGGCAATTTAACAACTGTCTTCTTCCATTCATTCCCCATCGTTGATCAAAATTGGAGCGTTTTTTCCTTGACTTCTCTATCCTTCAATTTAGTTTGTCCAAATTTGCGGCTGGATCACCTCTTTTTCATGGAGAGCTAATGCTTGTTGGGTATTTTGGTTTGACACAGCTTCACACCTCCTTCTTTAGAGGGCCATTTGTAACTGCCAAGTTTGTTGGTAAAAAAAAACCAACAAATTTATAGTAGTAACTTTCACTACAGATTAAAGAGAATAAAGGGCACCTTTTATTCATTTGCATTAATTTCATTACTTCCAAGTGCCAGCCATGACTTTTGCTCAAAAAAAAGGATGAAAACAAAATCAAATCTTGGGACAAATATTGAAAAAGTCTTTTATCTTTCATAATTTCCTGAGACTGACCAGAGGAGTCACATTGACTATTTATCTTTCAGGGACCCTGTTATCTTTCACGGGTACATGTAATATATAGTGATTTTGCTGATCCCTAGTTTTTGGGTTTCAATCAGAAAAGAAGAAACGACTGTTCCATTTTGGTTGGAAATGAAGTAGGATTATTGTGGAGGTGTCGTTGGTGTGATTCATAAAGTAGGGAGGAGAAAGAGGTGGAAGAATAAAGGTGATCATCGACCATGGTTCTTTGCCAGCTCCAGTAAAGTGAAAAGTCACAACTAGGTTTGTGGAATAATTTGTTGTAAGCTCCAAATAGTTATTGGAGTTAGTTGATAATGTTATCTGGAGGTTATAGTTAAATTTCAAGTGTTCTAGTGGAGATTTGATGAAATTTAGTAGGAAAATCTTGAGCAAAAATCTGTGCGGAAGATCATGATCGCCAGCTTTTTCCATTTCTTTTACATTTTGATCTTTTATTTAGTTGGGATTCCTAAGTGGCATTAAAAAATGATCAAGAACTCAACGTGCAGCTTACATGCATCACTGATGGGATTATGATGAAGGTTTAAAATGCTGAGTTCTAATAAGTGTTCAGTTGACAAAATCAGGAGTGCAAGGGCCGAGATGACAGCCCGGGACAAGTAAAAGGGTCTCCCAGGACATTCATTATATAAAAAAGTATTTATTTTTTTGGGGACTAACTAAAAGGGAAAGAGTCTCGCATAAATTGGTTCCAAGGGAGTACCACTTAACAACTATAGTCCTTAACATATGCAAATATTGAAACATTTGATTCTAAATCCTAAAACTCTAGACTCTTCTCCAAAACTCAGTTAAACCCAACTGCGAGAATCATGCTTGACAATGAAGATACAGAAAGCAATAACCTCTTCAATCAACACCAACGTACAAAATAAAGAACTTAGAGCCCATGGGTTTGCAAAATGTTCTCTTTATCTCCAAGTGCTTTCTCCATTTCATGGAGGAAACAGATCGTGAAAAACCCAGACCCTCAAATATAGAGGTAGAAAATAGTAGTCACATATGAGGCTTATGTGGAGTAAAGTAAAAAGGTTCAAAAGGAGCTCCATTTAGATCAAGAATACAGCGATCACATTGTCCTTTGATGGTGGTGAATGGTGATTCTTCCTCTTAGTTGGTAATTTCTAAAGCAGATCTCTTTTCTTTTCAGAATGAAGCAGTCCCAGTTAATGTAATGTATTAGAGACGAAGTGTTTACGTATTTTCCTTCTGATGAAAAAATATCTGAGAATCGTAAGTCAGAAACCGAACCCTGATTGTTATGATCCCGCAAAAATCATCACCGTAACACAACAGAATCCTCTGGCATTTTTTTAAACTTTCAACTCCCCCACCTTGGCAAATTTGTGATAAAATTTAAGTTCTCAGCAGGAAGAGAACTCTATATGATCAGATGATTCACAGATGAGCTTGATATATTAAAGACTCTAGATTCTTACATTGTGTTCTGAGATAATCAAAGATTCTTTGTTTTCTGCATTG
This sequence comes from Withania somnifera, assembly GCA_039654485.1. Taxonomy (NCBI): domain Eukaryota; kingdom Viridiplantae; phylum Streptophyta; class Magnoliopsida; order Solanales; family Solanaceae; genus Withania; species Withania somnifera. The sequence continues at coordinate 3,123,559 of JBDJHY010000097.1, forward strand.
GTTAAGCAAGTCATGTGAGGTGCAAGCAATATTTCTCAGTTAAGAACTGGATTTTGAAACTATTTCTGCCAATGGCATATATTAAGGGTCAAAATAGTCCAACCCTCATACATTAAGGATCAGTTTGATCATTTTCTCCTACTGGAAAAGTCACTGAAGAGGCATCAAAGGTATGGTGCTGTCAAAATAATCACCAGAAAAGCTGAAACAGTTGATCAAATCTACTGGAACAAGGAAAGAAAGAATTTTTTGTCTGTGTGGGCTACATATACAGCATAAAGTAGCACGTCAGTAAACTAAAACGACTCAAATCTCCACCAGATATAGAGATCTTCTGTGAGAACAAAGATATTCAGCAAACGTTAGACGAAGGTCTTACGCTAGATATTCTTATCGATGATTTATGCAATACACGTATACTTTACTCTTACGTGAAACAATGTGCTAAGATTCTAATATTCCAACCCCAATCGAAAACCAACATCCTCTCTCCAGCGCCCCCCCCCACCCCAAAAACTATCTAACCGCCACATTTATGCTCTTTGCCCTCCTGGGTCAGCACCAAGGGGCAAAAGCATACTGTGATAACTTACAACAACATACCCAGTAACTTCCCACCAAGTGGGGTCTGGGGAGGGTAAAGTAAACGCAATTTATACCACTACTCCATAGGTGAGGTAGAGAGGTTATTTCCGAAAGACCCTCCGCTCATGACACACACCACAGCCTAATACAACAATTAACAATCTAAAGTTTTGAAAATGACAAGCAAATAACAAAAACAGCGCCACGTAGAAAATAACACAACAATCAATCTAAACAGCAAAGACTGTGATAACTTATTTCATTAATTTCAGACCAACCAACCAATATGGAAAATAACCAGCAGAAGCTAACAAAAGCTCCAGTAACGATTTAGAGGCTATCAAAAATAAGAATGCAAGAAACAGGACGTACTTACATGATGCTCAAAGTTGGGGCTCGTAAGGTTGATGGAAAGGTTTCTCATCAGCAACAAGACCTGTGCAAAGGTCAAGCAGAAATGTACTTAAATCCTAAATCAAATGCTTGCGGCACCAACTCTTACAAGGAGCATACAACTAATCTCTTTTAAATGGTAAACATGCTTCAAGATAACTGAAAAAATATGAGCAAAGTCCTTGGGTGGTATGGGAAGGGAACAGGGTATTGTGGATTTGGTTATCGGGTGCATTCTATAGTTGAAGTCATCCTTTATTGCCATATGCAATGATGCAATACAACCCTTGATAAATTCCTATTCTTCTTCAAAAAGTAGTATCCAGATCGAATACCCATAGGCCATATACATGTTAACAACAAACTGAAACAAGTATACTCTAAGCAAATGAAGATTGAACCTGACACTTTATGATATCCACTACTTTGGCCTTTTACAAGGAAAGAGCTGGCAGGGATACCAGGGAGCGAAGTTGGCCCCATTTATCCTTCCCCCATTATCTAAAGAGAGGAATTACTCATAGCAATAAGAAGAAATTTCAAACCCCTCCCTCCCAAAGTCAATGCCAGGAAGTAGACCCTAATCTGATGAGAAGGGCTTTTGTTGAATAGACGATGAGAACAATTCCTTCCTTGTATGTGGTGGCATAGAAATGAGATTAATTAGGCCGTAAGAAAATACAATAATAAAGAAATGAATCTTGGCCTAGCTCAACCCCAAAAGTTAGCTCGTGAGCGAGGACTGCCCAAGACCATATATGGAGGCCAATTACCCATTCCATATCTCATGTGGGACTCTTAACACCCCACCCACCCACCCCGCAAGCCCATACTCGTTAACTAGAGAGTTGACAATATAATATGGGGGTCCAATATCGGAGGAACAAAGAATTGAAATGGGCCTGGATCCAATACCATGTAAAGAAATGGACCTTGGGCCTAAACTCAAGCCAGAAAGCTAGGGAGGATTGCCTATAACCATATAAGGAGACCAATTACCCACATTCCATATCCGATGTGGGACTCTTAAAAACAGTAATGAAAGATCAGAAGACGCCCTCCTTGCAGAAGCATTATCTTTAAGAATACTCAAGAAGACAAAGCTCAAGTTATATCAGGCAAACAAGACAACAAGACAGAGTATTAAGCCACAGGGTAATGAAGCAGCATAGAATAGAGTGTATACCGTCTCGACATCAATGCGATCCATTTTTTTCAATTTCTGCAAGTGTCCAGTAACAGCAGGGTCAAATACACTGCCGATGAAATTGTACACTTGAGCAAAGTCAGGCAACACTGCAGATACAAGAAGAATGCACAGCAACATTAGCATATTAAATATCGAACTAAAGTAACATTTTTTAAATTAAAAAAAATCTCTATTTAAGAACTTAATTATAAGAGAATCTTCTATTCTATTTGCAGAAAAGAACATTCTAATTCGGCAGAATGAATGAGTGCAAACTATCAGTGAAACGAGCAAAAGATAACATGGCCTAAAATAAACCAGATCCATGGATCTAGCTAGCTCAAAGCAGGCTATGCCAAGAAGTCATCAAATGCAGCACAGATCATAGCTGCAGGAAAGAAGTGTTTTCTTTTTTAAATGCAAGAAGAAACGCAAAGAAAAAGAATGACTGCATATCATATTTGGCCATCTGTCGACAAATCACTATAACATTGGACACAAAAACTGCAAACTGCAGTTCATGAAAATAGTGCATAATTAGCTAGCAATACGTATGTCAGAAGCAAATAATTATAAGAACATTCAAATCAAAGAGTTTGGAAACCAGAAATTACTTGAAAATATAGACATTCTTCCCTGTTGGGAAAACAAATGAATAATATAATATAAAAAGAAATTGAATGTATGTTGTGAGGGCCTCAAAGAAAATCCAAAACTTTCTTCTTTGATTGTGCATAGGAACAATGGAATTGATCACCAGAAACCCAGTTCACACTCTCTATTACTTTTAGGTTTGGTGTAAACTAGTATAGAGAACCATATAAGAGAGAGACAACGAATATTATTTTGGTGCGAACATTTATGAAATTGTGGATGCTTAAAAGGATGATATGACTTTCCATTCAGTTCAGTAGGTGTATTAATATTAATTTGCATAACTTCTAGAAGGATCTAAGGAATCTGAAAGAAACAAATTATTCGTTAATTTATTGATGATAAAATATGTCAAATGGCTTGCAATGTAATTAATTGCAGATACCCTAAGTAGCACAGGAAGGCATCACTAACTCATATGAAATGGATTCAGTTTATCTAGAAGCTTAATTCCAAAGGAGAGACATTGTGGATGCTTAAAAGGGTGATATGACTTATACATTAGGTACATTAGGTGTATTAACATTAATAGCATAACTTCGCGAAGGATCTAGGGAATCTGAAAGAAACAAGTTATTTCGTTAATTTATTGATGATAAAATATGTCAAATGACTTGCAATGTGAGAAATTACAGATACCCTAAGTAGCACAGGAAGGCATCACTGACTCATATGAAATGGATTCAGTTTATCTAGAAGCTTAATTCCAAAGGAGAGACTGCACATTACTCCTCAAAAAGCAAACAGAAAGTACTCCATATTGATCAAAACGAAAATTTGAAGAAGACAAGGAAATATAGAACCATAAAAGAAGCACAGGATACTTCATCAGAATGATAAAGAGCCACAAAGATTCCTTTTATTTTTTGGGTAATAAGTGAGAAATTCCCGAGGGCCAACAATGTACAGTTCAAAACTTGATGGATCATGGTATTGCCTCTCCACCTTCACCACTTAGATACCATGCTTTTATCTACAGCAGGATTCAAATCTGTGATGTGCACATAACTCGCACATCATGTGCTCCACTCTTACCACTTACCACTAGACCAAAGCCCGGGGCGCAAAACGAGAACGGTATGTTGTTGTCAGATAATATTTCACAGCCCAAAGTTTATCTCATTTCAGGTTTAAAATTTAAAACATGATATGTATCTCCAGAATATCCACTTACCTCTCATTGACAGTGCTTGAGTCCGCTCCATCACCTTAGTTGTTGATTTTATTCTTGGAGTGCTTTCATTACTACTGCAGCAACGGTTTTTTGTGACCGTCTGACCTGTTTCTGTCATATCATCTATCAGAAGAACAGTTAATATTTCAGTGCAAAGCCCAAGATGCCATAAAAGTGAGATAACTGCATCTAACCAAAGAACCCATTAACAACTAAACCTTTCTTCACTCGTGACAAACTAAATGGTGGCCCAGAGTTGTCAGTCCATGACGGCACAGACACAACAGTAGCTGGATTGCTAGGTAACAAAGAAGAATCAGGCCTTTTTACTAATCCAGGTTCTGGTAATGGAAGGGAAGCTTGAAAAGATGTAGGCACAGGTGAGACAGCAGGAGCTGCCGAGATATTCACAAAGAGTATGCGATTATTTCAAGGTCCAGCTGATGCTAATAAAATTAAACCACATAATAATCCCTACCACTTTTTGAGGCTTTCTGTGGATAGGGATGAGCAGCTTTTCTTTTTGGCCGAGGAGGAGGAAGATGTTCATTGGTTCCACTCTTCTGGACCTTCAGAAAATATTTTTGAGCATGGCTACGTATCTGCAAAAGTGATCAAACTTTTTAAGACACCTCGCCAAACAAAAGTACTGCATTCGATTCGGTTCTGCCCAATTTATTTTTGGTTTATCATGTGGACAGGGCACACCACTGGATTCAGTTTTGTGATTCAATTTTTCGGCTAGGATCGCGATTTGAGCTTCTGGTTGGACCTCATATTTTGGTTACTGAGATTCTAATTAATTAATAAACAATGTGATCAATTTAAGTTCGAAAGACTATTGAGTAATAGCACAATGTATATTTGGCTTCCTTGATGACTAAGGCGCAACCTGTTTTCCTGCAAATATAAAATATTCAACTGAATACCTGCTTCTCAAAAAATAAAAAACAAAAGGAAAGCTATCTGTAACTCCATTAGCTTCTCCAACGGATCAAAGTCAATAGCATTACAGGCACAAACCAAAGTAAATATAAGGGAATGCGAAAAAAATATGTGACTGAGATAGAAAAAACAGAAATCAACTGCATTTTGTTCCACCCAAGGGAAGAAAATAATCAAGACAAATAAATAACAAAAAATGCAAAAGAGATGTTAATACTTCATCTACATGCTTTTGAGGTATTACTTTGTGCCATTTGGACATGACAGAAAATTGATTTACAAGGTGGACATTACGTATGCATCAGATGTAAAAGTAGATGACTAGCAGGCAGGTTCTGAAATATCAGGCCTTCGCTGGTGGCAATTTGAAGTGCTAATGAAGTGAGAAATATGCTCCTCATGGTATACCTGATCTGCTCATTCTAATAATAAACCTAGCCTCCTACGGAAGATAAGAACAAATTGAAGACATAGGGAGAAACTGGAAGAGAAAACAAAGGGATAGAAAAGAATGGCTCATCAAGATAGAAGAGGAAGTAGAAGTGAAGGCCCTAACTCTCCTATGCACCCATGACTTTTGCTTTTCAGTTAGAAAATTGAGTAACAAAACGAACCAAATAAACCAAAACTTCTCAGGTAGACAATTTTCCGACTCAAACCAAATAAAGCACATCCCTAAAGCTTATGTTAGCATAAGTAAATCTAGTACTTCTCTAAACAACAAAACGCAGTCAAAAGTCGCAAAGACTTCAGAAGGTTTTTTAAACTAGACCTGGCGATTTTTACTTTCTCCAAAGAAAGTCTTTTCTACTAGACCAGTAGAGAAAGCCTAAATTTTCCAATGTGGATTGAACGGAAGTTGGGGATGGAAATAGGTCCTTTCCCCTATCCCTCTTTTGGAGATACAACAACATAATTTGTATTTTTTAGTTTTGATCATATATAATCCAGATAACAGTGATTCTACCCACTGAATAGAAAATCAAACCAATTCTAACTTCATATCAGACAAAAAGTCTTCCCACAAGTATAAACCGAGTGACCCTAATCCTAAGAAGTTACAAATACTCGAAACAATGAAAATGGCTCCTTAGTCACTTTGTCATCCATTTATCCACAAAAACTAGCAACTTTGGTGATGATAGTTGACCATGTGTGCCATCAACTCCCTATTAGTCATACATATAGCGACATTCCCACATTCTTATCTTTGCAACTCAAATCCCAATTTTGTGATTGGAATTTTTCCACTAGGTTATTCCTCAGTTGTCGACTATATGCCATGTTATATTAGCAAGTTAACATTTAAAAAAGAAATAGTTAACCCGGTGGTAGTTGCTTGTCAGTTGGTTGTCATATAATAGAGCGAGAGAAATTTAAGTTTGCAAAATAAAATGATGCTTCAGAGAAAAAGGAAAAGGTACCTAATAAGATGTGCTTGTGCTAAGCTAACCTTAATATTACCTGAATAACAGTTTTTGATCCTACAAATGCTTCAATCTTTTTCCAATCACGGTCAAAGCTGTATGTTAACAAAATGGGTAATCAATAATAAGAAATATCTCAACTCAAAGGAGACATCTTAATGTTCTTTTATTCTAAAACGGAACAGAGCGCCAATAAGCAAAATAGTTATGTTCAGTAAAATGAAACTATTTCATCAGCAGACTGAGATAAACAAATTCCAATTGTCTTTCCTCCCGAGCCAACTAAAATTGGAATTTTGAGGCGGTTGATACCCCCTCTGTTTCATGCTATTGGCCCCTATTGACTAGGCACATCCCTTGAAAAAGCTTTAACTAGAAGTGTACTTTTACTAAACTAACTTTATTAATAATACTTTTGAATTCTAAATTCAACTACTACTATTTTATAGTCATTTAATACTATAGGGTAGTGTGGAAAAAAATAATAAAATTCTCTTGATTTGCTAAAGTAGAGAAGTAAATGAACCATACACTATTGTTAGTATAAGGGTCAACTAAAATGAAACTGAGAAAGTGTAAGCAGTGGTGGAGCCACATAGAAGTAAGGATTAGAACCCCCTTCGGGAAAAAGTTATACTTTTCTTTACATGATTTAAATTATCTTTTATATATATATATATATATATATATATATATAATAAATGTCGAACCCCCTTACACTGATTTGTATGTTCACTTCTTCAAGTTCCAAACCCCTAATTGAAAACCGCTACTGAGTGCAAGTACACTTGTGAATTAACACAAGAAGCAAAAGCAATATTTGTTGAAGTACACATACTTGAAGTCTTGAACTCGTAAAGAAACATACTTGTATAACAAGCCCGCCACTGGAACCCAACCCTTAAGAGGCTAACGTCCACAACATTCAACTTAAACAATGTCATATGCAATTTCAAGAGCTCTTTAAAACTATAAAACTCCCAAACTCCTTAGTTTCCGAATATTTTAGTTAACCTAGAAGAACTCAAGTAATGACAATGACTCGAGATTTGTGACACACTTATATACCAACTCAAATTAAACCTTTAGCCCTAAAACCCTAGTAAGGGAAAAAACAATGAATTAGCAGTAGAAATATTTCCAAACTCTGAACTCACAGCTGAAGAGCTTCAAGGAACTTATCGTGCTCGGGTTCAGTCCAGCTTTCTCGTGACTTAGTAATGGTGTAGGGTTTACGAATTTTCTTTGACGGGTCATCGGAAGGCGACAACGGGTTGGAGGTGGACGCCGTTGCGGCAGCTGAAGCCGTGGCAGTGGTGGTTGGGTTGGAGAAGGAGCCGAGATTAGGAAGGGCCATGACCATTCGATTCAACTAGAAAAAAGAAACTGTGGGTGAGTTTGGGTTCATGTGATGTTTTAGGTTGCTGCGCTCCAATCTGCCAAACATAAAACGTTGATTTCTTTTTACATTTCCGTTTTTTTTTTTTCTTTCATCTTTATCCTTCGTTTTAATTAATTTTCTTTTTCTTTTTTGTCTTTCTGACTAATCCTTTTATCTTTTTGGCTACGAAAAACAAATATGAAACCACTTTGGATTATTAGCTAATCAGAAATATTATGGATGACTTGGTTGGGCAATCTAAAATAAGGACTAGTCATAAATCAAATTAGGCTTTCACCAACCTTACTTTTGTTGTTGAGATATAAATGCATGTTCAGAAAATATAAAATTCAAAAAAAATGTAGAACAAGCAATATAAAGTTATGAGTAAATATTGAGTGAGAGATGATAAAAAAAATTTCTAATTAAAAAAAAATATTTTAAATATGTATCGAAATATTATTAATTTTTAAGAAATATAATCGAGAAAAAAAATTATACGAAATATAGCCAAAGCCCTATTTAAAGCTAAATAATATTGGTTTACTTTTTTATTAGCCAACTTTAACCGTGGCTAATAACTATTTTTAAATTTTTTATTAGTCTCGGTTTAACAGTTAAACTGTGGATAAATAACTAATTTTTTATTTTTTATTGGCCAAGGTCCTTTGATTTATTTTTTAATAACTAATAATTTAATCAATTAATATTATCTTTGTATGCCACTTTTGCACTTTAAAAAATGAATGCTACTATCAATACTAGTTTAGTATGTGCGTTTTGTGTGTATTTATATTAGATATTCAATTTTAAAAAAATAATTAACACCTTAATTAGAAAATTTAACTATCCATGGCTAATATTATATTTTTTAGATTCTTTATTAGTCACATTAAACCGTGGCTAAATAATTATTTTGAAAAGATTTTATTAGCCACGGTCCTTTGATTTTATTTTTAATAACTAATAATTTTATTAATTAATATTATCTTTGTACGCCCACTTAAAAAATGAATGTCAACACTTTTTTTTTCAATACTAGTTTAGTGTATGCATTTTGCATGTGTATTTATATTAGAGTATACAATTTTTTTAAAAATAATCGGCGTTTTGAATAGGAAATTTAACTAGAAGAGAACATTCAAGTCTTTTTTTTTTGGTTAAAAAAAATCATTTAATACAAGACTGAAAAGTATTGGACATATTCTTCCATTTTTTTAAAATTTTTCAACAAATATCAAATGTTGCCATGAGTAGTTATAACTGGCTGCAGGTATTTATCCAGTTATACACAATAATAATCTAGCTTTCACAAATTAAACACCATATACCTATATTTTCTTGATGAAAATAAATGTATTGAATAACTGTCAGCACAGAAGAAAACATAAATTATTGAGTCTTGTGAAGCCTAATAAATTCTTACACACAAAGGTATATATTTACGAAATTAAATTTTTGATTATTCTTGTTTCGTCCCATTTTGTATGAGCATAAACATTCACAAGTGGAAGTATAGATTCCAACAAATCCTAATGGGTCATAAAGTTTAAAAATAGATATTCGACTCGTTTTATATAATACTTATTTAAATTTGGAAAAACTTTAATTTGTACCCCTTGAAAATATTTTGAAAAATAAGTGATTTTTTTTACTTATTATCTAATATTTTGTAAGTACGAAGAAAATATTATTTTAAGAAACATTAGGTATATAATTTAAAGAAATACTGATGACATTAAACCCGACCTAGACTACCGACTAGACGTGGGATACTACTCCCAACTCTGGTTCGAAGTTCAAGTCTCCAATTCAATTTAAGATTCAACTCTCAATACCGACCCGAGACTTGGGATTCAAGATCTGACCTTGATTCAAGACCCTACTTTCGACCCCCACTTCTACATCGACTCGTCATCCAACTATCAATATCAATCCTCTTCCTCACTCCTGATCTGGAATCCAACTTTAATTAGGTTTTTATATAATAATTGAATATGAAAGTTACAATAGATAAAATTTTAATTAATTTCAAACTCCTGAATTTTATTAAAAAAAGTATTGTCTACTTTAGAGTCTTTTAATAAAGGATAAATTTTATTTAAATAAATCAAATTATATAAATTAAATAAGAAAAATATGGTTTATATTATGATATCAAAATTCCTCTACTATTATACCAAAAATGGATACTATGGCAGGTTAAATATATGCATATGATTTCTACATATTAGGTTAGTTATGAATTATTCCTAATATAGTTCAATGCATTATTTAACTAAGGAAATATTTAATAGCCATTTTTTAATTGAGTTTTAATTTTTTAAAATAAAAAAAATGTCTATTATATATTCTTTTAATAAAGGGAAAAAAGCTCAATCAATATTTTTATTGATCTTCCTAATTTAATATTTATTTTGCACGTGTGTCTCTCGTTAATCAATAAACTTATATATATATATATATATATAAATTATTAAAAAATTAGTAATTAATATTAAAATAAATAATATATTTATTTAAAATCTAGGACTAAATATATCATTAAGACATCGAATGCGATTACCTGCCAGGTTTATGCATGATTGTTATATCTTCACCGAGGAACAGTATTTGAAAACTTTTTTCCATGAGCTTTATATTTCAATGGAAAAGAAAAATAAATGGGGAGAAGGAGAAGGTTGGCGTTTGCTTGAGAGGAAAAAATAAGTGCATTTGGACTCAAAGAAACAACATTCGCCAACCTTAAAAATATTTTCAGAATTTATTGATCTTAATAATATAATAAAGGTAGGAAACTGAAGAAACTCAAGGTATAATAAGAATTTATTGAAATTTATTGTATTTTATAAAAGATGATTGTAAGACATATACTCGAAAGACATAACGGCACAAATAATTATGTAGTTGATTTATTTATTTATTTAATCGTTACAAAATTAAGTGTGAAAAAAAATGATCAAACAATTATAAAATTCTTGGCCTAAAGATGTGTCATCTCTAATTAAATTAAAATTATTCCACCGTTATAAAAAAGTAAAAATAACCTACTCCACTTTTTGAGTTACATTGATGCTATAAGGGTCGTCTTATGAAAAAAATAATGGATAAATTTATGAATAGAGGTCATCGAGAGGTGTTGCATCACCTCTTCTATAATCATTTATATATATATGATTGTTCAACTATACACCCTATATATAATTTGGTCAATTGCCCTACGTATGACTGATGCAAAAATTAAAAAGATAAAAACTACTGAGAGGATATATACTCTTTAAATATGATTAAACTCAATTATAAAGAGGTGATGTGTTGAAGCTAACAAAGAAGAATCTTTGAACAAGAATAACAAAGAAAAATTATAAAACGATTCATAATAAATTAAATTAATTTGTTCAATTAATCTACATATAATTGATATAATCTTTTTAAAAAAAAACTATTAGGAGATTAATCTCCTCTTAAAAAAATTGTTTGAGAAAAAGTCGTGCTTACTATCTCCTCCATTGTTGTTATGTTAGAGAAAAAGAGCGTAATATTGTCAATGTAGTTATATTGTTGTTGGAAAGAAGGATTATCGACTTATAAAAGTTCAAAAGCTTTTCCTCCGAGGAAAAGTCACCTAAATATGAAAGATTTTAATTTTTTCTTCATAAATTATTATTAGTATTAAATAACATGAAAAAGTGATCGTCCTTTTGTTTCAAAAAAAGTTACGTACAGGAACACAATTAATACTCTTAAAAGGATTTCCATAAAAAGTGATAGCCAATTTTTTTTGATAGAAAAAGTCAAGAATTAAGTGTAGTTAAAAAACCTTATTCATTTAATTTTTCATATATTCCTATAGGTAATATTCAATATTACAAATACCATGACATAATAATTGGAGAAAAAAGTGAAAAGATAGTTTTGTCTACTATAAGATCTTTTAATGAAGGGCAAAAAGTCCAACTTACTCTTCTAAGGGTCTTCTCGCTGTTAATATAATATAGATTGTTTTGTTGATTCCATTTGGTATGAACTACTATCCGTAAAGGATTTTATTCTTTTAAATATAGGTTATGTTTTCTTTTTCTGCTTAGATGTGTCAGTGCTTTAGTTAGGCGTTCATGTATATAGGTATGAGACTCTGTTCATACCATACATGATATTTTTGTTTCTCCTTTTCTCTTAAGCTATAAATTTTCACTTAAAAAAATCTCTACTTACCAAAAAAAAAAAAATTTAACCACCAACAAAAATTATTAAGTAGTCCAACTGTAATGGCCCTCGGGGCTATTTCCATGATTTTCGTGAATTCTCTGTGTTTAGAGCAGGATTGGTTACTAGTAGACATTGTTCGTTCTTTTCTGTATTTTGTAGGTACCATTCATACATTCGTTGTATATGTCATTAACTTAGCCTATTATTGGTGCTTTTGTGTGCTGGTTACGTTGGAGCTCTAGATACGTATCACATTTGGTCATGATTTTCTTGTGGCCCAGGTTCTATGTGTTATACCTGATAGTTGACTTTTCTTCATACTTGTTAGCTGATGTTGTACACATTGATAGCTGATTCTTTATCTTACTTACTAGCTATTACTACAGTTACCCCTTTCTATTGTTTAGTATGGCAATTTCTTTGTTTGCTTATGATCTCTTTTTACCTTACTTATGCTTACTTTTGCCCGATCGAACCTATGATGCCTACTGAGTATCCGTTGTTTTTGGTACTCATGCTACACGTTTGCATCTTTTTGTGATGCAGGTCTTAGAACGAGTCATCAGAGCAGACGTGCAAGCTAGTTTGGTGTTGTTTCAGGAGATACGGCGAGCAATCGACGTTTATGCTGGTTGGTCTTCCTTCTGTCTTCACAGTTGTTCTAGTTGGAATCTAGTAGTTGTGTTGTAGTTTTTTCCCCGTTGTGGGTCGTATTTTATACTACTTTATGTATAGATACTCGACAATCATGACACCAGTATTTGGGGATTTAATTTCTGTTGTGTATTTTCTATTTCTCTTTCTCCTTCATCTCTTCTTCTCCTTCTCTTTTCTTTAAACACTTGATATTAGTCAGTCGCTACTTGCTCCGGGTTGGGGTTAGACTTGTCTACAAGTGGAATGTAGATGCCATCAAAACTCATTTTTTGGATTGTGACATAGTGGTATCAGAGCTTTAGGTTCACCGGTGTCTCTTGTTGTAGGAGCAAGTGTTTGGTAAAGTCCCGCGCATCGATACGTAGACGTCTATATCCTATCTTCGGGAGGCTACAATGTACTCTTTAGGAAAGATTTTCACTTCTTGACTCCTTACATGCGTTTTATGGTCATTGGGTTTCTTATCACCTCATTTGGCTCTACTCTTGCCAAGTGGCTAGGAAGAGGCCCTCGATGGCACCAATGAGATTCCTGCGCGAATCAGAATCGAGCGCAAGGAGACTAGATTATCAGACGAAGAGTTTGGGATTCACCTCCTGCTATTTCTTGTGTTTGGACTAGTGATTAGTTTATACTACGTTTGTGATTCAGTTTGGTGAGTAAGTTGTTTGTATTAAATTCGGGAGCCTCTCAAGTTTCAAGTTATGGGCATTTAACTTTAAAATGTTACGAGTAGTTGGAGTTCATTCCTGTTCTCAGTTTGTGATGATCACTGGTTTTGGGTGTTTATCTTTTGGATAGCGCAATGGCTTGGTCTGTTACACTATTGCTTCGGGTGACATGAGCAATGTCATGAGTCTACACTTTAAGAGCTCGAACAATAGAATTAGCAACCACCAAACACACTCTTGACCGGAGATGCCATAGTAACCAAATAACCAAAAATCTATCTAACACAAGAAAAAAAAAATAAACAAAACAAATATAGAAAAATATTCACAAGCTCAAATAAAATCAATTACACCTTAATTTCAAACTAACTCAATACGCCAAATTGCTCCCCGGCAACGGTGCCACTTTTTGATAACGCTCAAAATTATACTTCAAAACCAATATACAAGTATATGCAGACATTGTCAAATATAATTACCCAACAAAGAGTTGGGGTCGATCTCACAGAGAGAAGTATGCAATATGCGGGGCAATAAAGTAAGAACGAGAACTAAAGTGCCATAACTATAACTTGAACGATATAACACGATGTGGGGGGATAAGGATAAAATAACATATGAATTATGGACAATGGCTACTTAATGACTTCACAATGCAACGATAGCAAGTAAATAAACTAAGGATATTTATATCATCAATGGTCCATGGTAGTTAACAGATTATAAGCAGTTATATTCCTACAATTCTTTGTAAGTATAGAGTTATGTATAAAGCCAATACTATTTACCTAAGTGTTTCTCAACCTTTAATCCTAAGTAAATCTCTTTTACACTGGGTTAGGGATGTGAAAGAGTGCAGTGTCTTTATCGTGGAAACTCAAGCTGATTACTCTTGCTACAGTAGAACCCAATAGACGAGGGTTAATGCCCCGAATTTCTTATTATAATCTCAACTCCTAGTTTCAACCACAGTAGGCAAGTTCTAGTGTTTGCAACCACTGGAAATCAGTCAATACGTAGAGATTATGTTTGCATACACTCTTGAGGATGCAACAACTAAAACATTCATAGAATTGATTGCAGAATAGTTAAAACCTAAAGCATATGATAATATTAAAATCCCAAATCCAAATCTAAATATTGCATCAGTTACGACTATAAGATTTAAACAAAAATAAAAGTCTATACATTAAGAATAAATAATTAAAGTTAGGGAAGAAGATATGGATGAAGAATATTGCAATATAAAGATCTAAATCTCTAGCCCTAGGTGTAGATGTTTGATTCCAAGCTTCCCTTTGATGTGCTTTTATCCTAAAAGCTGTTAAACATTTGTTCTATGTTCTCCCTCCATAGAACTTAGGACTTATATAGATTTAGGTCCCTAATATGTGAAGGTCCACTTTTGTCCTGGTCCACAGATGCCGTTTTATCGGTCAGAAGTGCCGATTAATCAGTACAAATGACTGATTTATCGGTATAAATGACGATTTATCAAACGTTTGACCTTTTTTGACTTGATCGATAAATTGTTCATTTGTTTCGATTTATAGGTACCTGTAGGGTTCTTTTGGTAACTTTTTCCTTCTTTTTCATCTTAAGCCCATTTTTGGCTCGCTTATGCGTCGTTTCACTTTCGGTCACTTCCAAACTTGGATTTTCTAACTTATAATCAATTTACACCATAATTATCCTTAAATTATGAAT
>JBDJHY010000097.1:3162153-3177655 GCA_039654485.1 Withania somnifera
GGTGTTGTTTCTTGTAGTAGAGATCGGGATGAAATAGCCCCATAATGATGAATATTACCTTCAGGCCTAAAACTAACTTTTCTTTTCTTAGTTACCAAATCTTCAGTGAATTTAGCATAACAGGGCATTTGCTCAAGTGCCTCAACTAGTAGAACATGCATCGATAGTTGTTTCAACATTGTCATAAACTTCAAACCATCCATCAACATTCTTTTTCATTTTTTCAGGGACCAGGGGTGGAGGTTGAGGCAGTTCAGTTACCTTTTCTGGATCTGTCTTACCCATTTAAATCACAGGATCCTTTCTCTTCGGTGCTTACCTCTCTTTAACTTCACTCAATTCTTCTTTTGTGGTTGATTTTTCAGTTGTTCTAGTCTTTTCTCTAGATAGAGTTGGTCGACCAGTGACTTGCCACTGTGTGTGGTGATATCCATAAAATGGTTATATCCCTTGGGGCTGGATGCCGGATTGCTTCTATTCACTCAATTCTTATTTTGTGGTTGATTTTTTGGCTATTCTAGTCTTTTCTCTAGATAGAGTTGGATCGACCAGTGATTTGCCACTATGTGTGGTGATATCCATAAAATGGTTATATCCCTTGGGGATGGATGCCGGATTGCTTCTATTCTTAAGGTCCAAGAAGGATGACATATGTCCCATCTGAAACTCTAATTGCTTTATTGACATAGAATGGGATTCAACCACTTTATCAAAATTTGAAATCTTCTTGTTTATTGCTTTTAAGATTTCCCGGGAAGATTCTACTCTCTGAAGTATTGCGGCTAACATTCTACCATCCTCGATTTACCGGCCGATTTCTCACCCTATGTTGGCTTCCAGTAACCACCACTCTTCGTTTGATCATAGGTATCTTTATTACTCCAATGACTATGCACCATGTTATGATAATCATTGCGCCCGTAAAAATATTTTTTGTTTAGGTTCTGACCTTGGGTTCCTTGATGGAACTCCCCTTGATTTTACAGGTACCTAGCCTCTTCTTTTGAGTTTAACTCTATACTATCATAATCACCTTCTTCATGAGATATAATAGCCTTCACTTTACTATAGTTGTCGCCTAACAGTTATTTGCACATCAAATCAATCTGTGTTTTCAAATGGGCCATCTCTTAGTCTCTTTCTTCCTCTCTTCTGCATTGTTCTGCCAACATACCATTATTCTTGACACCACCAGATATTTCAAACTTTCTGGTGTGCCATCCTCTAGTGTTTCTCGTTACCATGTCTAACTCTTAGGACACTTGAGCATAAGTGCACGACATATAGGACCCTCCATTAATTTCCTCTATAGCCAACTTTAAACTAGTATTCAGAGCACGATAAAATATCTCCTTCAAATAGTTTTCTCCCAGCCCATATGTGGGATATAGCTTAATCTTCTTATTAAACCATAGCCATACCTTATGTACGGCTTCGTCAGGCTTCTACCTAAAGTTGGTTATCTTAACCCTCAACACTAGCATCTTAGAGGAAGGAAATAACCTTTCCAGGAAAGACTCTTTCATCTCCCCCAATTTTCTAGGAATCAGGAGATAGATAATCAAGCCATATCGTAGCTTCTCCATGCAATGATAGTGGAAAAGCCTCATTCAGATAGCATTTTAGATCACTTCGGGAAAGTTATAAGACTTGCCGATGGTTGTGATATTCCTTAAGTATATATTTGGGTCCTTACCAGCAACCCTCAGAATAAACCCTTCATGTTCAATAGTTGTATCATGGTGCTGGTGATGTTCAATTTACTTCCTTGTGCCAACGGGGGTAGAATGATTGCCCCAGTAGCACCGACCCCATCAAGGTCAGTTTCATCAGCATCCACATACACCTTATTAATCCTTATATATTGAGGTCTACAGGGGGTATTTGGATGATTTCCTCCTTGTTGTGCATCAACAAGGAACTGCTCAGGATCAGGTAAAGCTGCATTCTCCATTCTATTCATTCTTGAGAATGTTCGTGATATTTTTGGATTATATGACAATAGAGGTACTGCCAAACTATGAGTACTTGGTATGCCCTACCTTCTCTCTGCAGCAGATAAAAGCAACACAAAAAAGTGAAAACTAGAAATAAAACTAACTGACAGTTACTATACTTGACTTCACTGATAGCCTTATTCCCCGACAACGATGCCAAAATTTGATAACGCTCAAATTACACCTCCGACTGAAGTATATGCAATCGTTAGTCAAGTATAGAACCCAACTAGGTTGTATCGATCCCACAGAGAATATGGTATCGGATGTACGCCTAGTAGCAGTGGTAGTGTTTCTTTATAGAAATAAACATAAAGTAAATAGGGGATTATGTATATGAAAGTATTTGTTGCTATTGCTTGTGATTATAGAATAATTCAAGTGTTTTGTTAATCTAGGTTTATGTTCACCAGGGTTCAACAAGCCTTTAGATTATAATCTTGTACAATTGTGCAATCTTTCCTAAACGTAGAATTACATATAAAGTCAATACTATTCATCTAAGTGTTTTTCAACCTTTAATCCTACATAAATCTATTTTACACTGGGTTAGGGGTATGAAAAAGGGAGTTGTCCTTATCATGGTAACTCAAGACGATTACTCTTGCTATAGCATCAACCATTAGACGAGGGTTAATGCCCCAAATTTCTTAGCATAATCTCAACTACTAGTTTTAATCACGGGGTTAGTGCTAGTTAAACCTAGGCGTGTTTTAGTGTTTGCAATCACTAAAATTCATTTATTACATAGTGATCATATTCATACGCTAGGGTGGATGCAACAACCATATGTGAATTATAACCCTAATGAAGTTTCAATCATGGATCCCATAACCCTAGAGTTGGGGGGTTTATCCACTCATTGATATTAGCATAAACAACAAATCAGTAAATATCATACCACAGAAATAAGCTTCCAATTGATTGTAGAATAATGATCAATGAACTCCACACTTGTGTTTTTGAGAGAATATATGTATCAAAACCCTAAAGTCAAGAATTTCTTATATTAGTAATGATAGTGTCTCTCAAACTAACCTAATTCGACAATTTATAGAGCATGGGTGTAAGTGAAATATCATAAACTTGGATTAGTTCGTCGCTTAGTATTGGACGGAACACTGGAAGAACCTTTTGGTGAAAAATAGACCGTCTAGTCTACATTTTGTCACATCCACTATGTAGTGAGATTTCAGTCAGGCAAAAGGCTTTGGGTGAACCCTCTTATCTCAGACAGGACTTCTCTTGAGTCATCTGGTCTTTGGACTTATCCAGTGATATATTTGTTGGGCGATGGATTTCAGAAGAACTGTCTATTGGTGGGAGAATCACCCAATCCACCGTCTAACTCGACCTTCTTCTCCAGTGCCTATACTTTTGGGTAATGGTCTCGGATGAGCCATCTGGTGACAGGTGAAATGTCCAAGAATCTTCCAAAACTTGCCCTTTTTCCGTACAATTGCTCAAAACTTTCTCATATTGACCTAGCCCTGCAAATTCTCATAAAATACATTAAAACACATTATTGTTACTCAAGAACATGCTATATTTCCCAGGGTTTAAGTGCAATATGTGACGTAAAATACCATCACATCAAGCACCTTGGTTATATCTATATTTTTGTCTAGTACTTAGTATTAGCTTTCCGGTCAGTGTTTATGCTCTAAATTTCCTATTTTTTGCATCTTGTGTCTTGTCATAGGGTCATTCCTTATTAACTTCTTTGTATGTAATGTCCTTATCTAGTCAAATGTTCAAAACTGACTATCTCCATAGCCAACTTGCCAAGTCAATTTCAAAAAATGTGTCTTTAAAATGGGGAAGCGGGGCATTAAGGTTTCCTATGGGAGTTGAGAGGTAAGAGAGGAAATCCTAGGCCATTTATTACGTTGTTTTGAACTGGTTTGCATATAACCAGCTTGACACCTCTAAGTCCTATATCAATCTCTCTCAACTTACCCTACCCTCTCATTTTTAAATTGACCCTTACTTGCCTTAAGTGCTAACTGTTTGTGAGAGTCTCTTGGTATCAAAAATATTTTAACAAGACTCATAAGGTAGCTTATGATAAAAGGTAATGATATTTTTCTTATCGAATAGCTTACATCTTATGTGAATACGTAAAGTGAGGTGTATGACTTAGTATAGGGTATAAGTCGTCATGTAGTAAACCAAAGGCGTGTATCTTAAAGTTTGAGAGATATAGGGGCATTGGCCTCCAAAAGGATTTTCAAACTATTTATTTTCTCCCAAAAAACTCATTTTTTTATGATCTGAAGATGCTTGTTGTTTTCCTTTGCTTATTAGGTTATATGTTAAGTCAATAGTCTATTTTTTTTTTTCTAAAAGGGTTCAATTTTTGCAGACTAGAAAATGCACACTGCCTCATACTTGTTCTGGTTGTATTCTTAGCTCATGAACTGCATTAGTTTTTCATTTAGTATAATGTCTGTTAAAACTGTGTAATAATCAACAAAGAGTTCTCTTTGAGATTCTAAGGTGATAATTGTATATATGTGATCATTTAGTATGCCATCTAAGTGTATCTACCTTTTTTGTGCACAAATATGTGTGTAATCATTCTTTCCCTTCCCAGGAGTGTCATCTTGAAAATGACTGACTTACCTGCATGTTTTGATAATACAGTGACTAGAAGAATGCTAGTACTGTGTGGTATAAACTCATCATTTACTAGATAATAAATCTTATAGTTAGATAAATATGAGTACTAATGGTCTAATCTTTAGTTGTCTGCCTGTCTAGATATCTGCTAATACTGTGAGAATCCAGCATACATTTTAAGTGACATTTAGACTTAGTTTATATGAAATTGAGTTTATTGTGTTATTAACATCCTTTGTAAGTGTTTTCCCTATTTCTTGAAACTGGCTGCAATCTTTATCTTGTATGTTTACTGCCTAATTATGTTTATTCATAAATGTGACTTTGATCATGTATATAACTAGATAAACTGATATCTAAAGGCTTTATTTATCACATTATGTAAGACTTATCCACTTAAATATTAGATGAAGTCCATGTTAATTATGTTCGTCTTTTGTGTTCTGATCCATGTTCTTTGCTAGACCCTTTGTCCCATAATGGTAATTGCATGTATGTAAGTAATAATGAGTCTTGATGATATATGATCTATTCTGTTAGTCTTGAGTAAATGCTATCCTTCTTAAGTTTAACTAAGTATGTCCATCTTTGCTCCTTCCTAATGAATGCATATTTTCCTAGTCGAGCTATGTCAAATCAATGCTTCTAAGTATGTGTACTATGTGGCTTATCTAGAACTTGGAAGAGGTTTGCTTATTGAGTCATATCCAAGTTTGCCTGAGAAAAACTAATGTTTGACATACTAAGAGGTAATATGTAATTACATGGAATAAGAACATGATTTTGCCCATCTTTCTGCTTTAATAA
Source organism: Withania somnifera (assembly GCA_039654485.1). Lineage (NCBI taxonomy): Eukaryota > Viridiplantae > Streptophyta > Magnoliopsida > Solanales > Solanaceae > Withania > Withania somnifera. The sequence continues at coordinate 3,167,580 of JBDJHY010000097.1, forward strand.
GGGAAACTTTGATATTAATGTGATAAGGTGTTTGATTAGCTACTATGCGATCTCGTGAAATCTATTCGCTTTTGTGTTCACTAGTTATGTATTATGGGAATCCTAATTGGCATACATGCTTTAATGCATCTCAGTTTATGTACAAATTACCTATATTTATATCTTTGCTAACTTACCATGCTACTTTTTATTGTTTCTTACCTGTAGTTATCTCATATTATTCTTTGAGTACTTTCCTTCCATATAAAGGAAATTGCTCCAAATACCTTGTCTACTTCACATGAGCTTGGCTTTTATTTATTGTTGCCCATGATAGTACTTAACCTCAGAATGAATAGGTCCTGCCTTGACTGTGCATCCTACTATTTATTGATCCTTTCTATCCTATCTATCTATCCCTCTCTTTCCTTATATGTTGATCCTAGGTGGTTGTCTGTGAACATGGAGCATGATTCTATTTGCCTAGCATGACTGAGTGATACTACATGTGCCTTCTCCTTCTCGTCTTTGTTAAACTGAACCATTAATATAAGATTATCACTGGATTGCATGTTGTATATATTAGTATAACATAACTTTGAATAAATAAGCATGTTCATGTTACCTTCTCACATCCTTTACCTCCTATGTTTACTACTTGATGATTTTGTTATTGGTTAATATGATCTGTCAGCTTAATTAAGATTGTATTGTGCACCTATCCTGCTATATGAGATGCTGGACTATATTATTATGGACTCAAAGACAAATTTTCTAATATTGTGTGATTCCTGTATCATCCATGATCCTATGCCCTACAATGAGAAGTTTTGAATTTGACATAATAAGTTCATAATCAACCACTATGTAGTCTGGTCAATTTATATATGCTATGTGATCTATGATAGGGATTCTGAAATGACATGTACATTCTAACGTGTGTTGATGATTACTTGCTTATCTTCATTAGCTAACCTACTATATGCTTGTCTAGCTAAGGTAGTTAACCAAAATTCAACATCTTTCTTGTATAATCATTACTGTGAATTCTCATCTTGACATGATTGACTGAATCACTTGAATTTAGACAAAAAATGAATGGCATTAATCTTGAAAGTTGTGGGTGTATTCTGTCTAATTCCAAGTTGTGCTTATGTTGATAATTACTTTACTTTATTATGTTAATGGGTTTTGAATGGTGTATATTCTTGTTCTTTATATTAGTTGATTGACTGTTCATGAGAGCTTGCCTAAATACATATGCATTCCTTGATGCCTGCTTAACTAATTATGGATCTCTAATAGCCTCATATGTGTATACTATCTATTTCCAAAGTGTTAAGAGTTTGCTAACTACAACAATTTGTGATATATGATAAATCTATGGCTCGATTATTTATGTGAGAATTTGTGTATTTTCCAAGTTCTTTCCACCATTTCATCCTAATATTGGCGTTAAGGCAGATCAATATGTTCTATTTATATGAGAACTAATTGAGTTATCTTTAAGTATATGTTTTCCCTCTTTTCATATTTATGGGCTTTAAAATTGAACGAGGCAAGCTGTTATGTTTCCTTCGACTATCTTAAAATTATTGATTGGCCCACAATTGTCAAACTAGTCTTGGGACTTGTTAACTATATATTGTTATATGAATTTTTTTATTAGGCTTAGCTCAAGATATGTGTTTGCTAGTTAAAAATTGGGTTTGTATTCGTGTAAATTAATTTCTTTGAGCCGTTTGAATTAGTAATTAAATGATTAAGTATTATTTGTTCTATAACTTATTTTCTGTAATAAAATAAAATACAATATAAAACCAAATAATTCTAAAAAGGAAAGTTTCTAAAATGAGAAAGTTTCTATTTGTAGAAATGAGCTAAAATGGAAAAATTTCTAAATTGGGAAAATTAAACTAAAAAAATCAGTCCATTCCATACATATTTATAGGCACCATGTTGGTTGACACATGGCATTACAAGTCATTAGTCATCAAGCATGGTGACTTAATTGATAGTCATGTTGCTAAACATAAGAATTAGTCTCTAAGTCTAAAATTTAGTCACATGGCTATGCAATATGCTTACAACACTACCCCTTGGATATTCATGTGGAAGGAAAATCATACATGATTATTTATAATATGTATTACTTGCTGCTTCATTAAAAACCTTAATAGGAAAAACCTAATGGGATAAAAACCATAGTTAACGTAAAAAGATTACAGCGTGCATTCTTACTTTCCCTTATGAAAACAATGATTCAAGCAATTTAAGTCTTTGCATCCCAATTTTATGCACTATCTTCTCAAGAGTTGACATTGGTAGAGACTTAGTGAATAGATTGCTGGATTATCGCTTGAACGGATTTGTTGCACATCAATATAACCTTTTTTTTAATATCATCAGTAAAGAACAACTTTGGTGATATGTGCTTCATTTGGTCTCTTTTGATGAAACCTCCTTTCAGTTAGGCTATACATACAACATTGTCTTCGTACAAGACTGTGAGTGCCTTAATACCATCCTTCAGATCGCATCTTTCCTTGATGGAATGTATCATTGATCTCAATGACACACTTCTCTACTTGTTTCATGAATAGCCATAATCTCAACACGATTTGAAGAAGTAGCAATGATAGTCTGCTTTGTAGATCACATAATATGGAAGTTCCTCCAAATATGAATACATAGTCTGTTTAAGATAGAGCTTTATGTGGGTCCGATAGATATTCTGCATCTGCATGACCAATAAGATCTGCACAATATCCGTTAGAGTAAAATAGACCGATATCAATAGTTCCCTTAAGGTACCATAGTATACGTTTGACTGTTCCAATGTCTTTGCATAAGGAAAGAACTATACCTTGCTAGCAAATTAACAAAAAATGTTATATCTGGCCTTATTGCAACACCAAGCTACATAAGTGCATCAATTGCACTGAGATATGGTACTTTAGGACCAAGGAGTTCCTCATTTTCTTCTTGAAATCGGAATGGATCTTTATTCACATCAAGTGATCGAACGTCCATTGGAGTACTTAAGGGATGTGCTTTATCCATGTAAAATCATTTTAAGATTTTCTCAGTGTAGGCAGATTGATGGATGAATATACCATCTGTTAAATGTTCAATTTGCAGAGCAAGATAAAGTTGTCTTTTTGAGATTTTTAATTTCAAACTCGTTTCTTTAAATATTCAATTTCTTTTGGACCTCTTTTGGAGTTCTAATAAGATTTATGTCATTGACATAAATGGCTAGTATAACGAAGCCAGACGTTGCTTGCTTTCTAAATAAAAATACAAGGATAGATGACATCATTTATGTAACTTTCACTTATCAAGTACTCACTGAGGCGATTATACCACATACAACCTGATTGTTTTGGACCATACAATGATCTTTGTAATCTGATTGAGAATATACCCCGAGACTTTGAACGATATGCTTCAAGCAATTTAAAAGCTTATGGGTATCTCATATAAATCTCATTATCAAGTGAGCCATAAATATATATTGTAACAACATCCATGAGATGTATCTCAAGATTCTCTTTTATAGCTAAACTGATAAGATATCGAAACGTTATTGCATCCATAAACGGTAAATATGTTTCTTCATAGTCGACACCGGATCTTTAAGAGAATCCTTGTGCAACCAGGTGAGCCTTGTACCTTACAATCTTGTTTCTCTCATTTCTTTTTCGTACAAAGACCTATTTATAACCAACAGGTTTTACACCATCGAGGATTTGGACTACAGGTTCAAAAACCTCACGTTTAGCAAGTAAGTTCAATTGTGACTGAATTGCCTCTTGCCATTTTGGTCAATCACATCTTCGTCGACATTCTTTAATAGATTAAGGTTCAAGATCCTCACTGTCGTTCATAATATTAAGTGCAACATTATATGCAAAAACATTATCCACTATTTTTGGTTGATCTAAATTTATCCCATTACCGGTAGGACTTATAGCAAACTCTTCATTTACTTGAGTCTCGGGCTAACTGATTTTTGTTGGACCAAGGATGGTTCACAAAATTATCCTTTTATGTTTTGATTTATGACTAAAACATTAAGCTAAAAATTCAATATTAATGAAGCACTTGGAAATACAAGAACGTGTTCATGAAAGATATCCTAAGCCAAGAAATTACTTCGGGAAGTCAAGGACTCATTTTAAGGCATTTCGACTACTCAAAATGTAGTATTTGTTAAGAAACAGAAGGGCATTAGTTGACCAACAGAAGATTTTGGTCAACCAAACCTAGGTGTTAGTCGACCAACAAAATTCCAGTAAGTTACTGGAAAGTGTGTTAGTCGACCAAACTGGAAGAAAATAATTTCACAAAGTTGTCCAACGGCTAGTTTTGATCTATAATACATGGGAATCAATTTGAAAACTCAATCAAACATCATGAGGAGTATTAGTCGACCAAACGCTGGGTGTTGATCGACCAAGAGATTTCCAGTAGCTATTGGAAATGTGTTGGTTGACCAAAGACCAACTCTTGGTCGACCAAAATAAGGTCTTAGTCGACCAAGGCTCCTTGCTGGTCGACCAATCGACCTGACAGGTGTATTTATTGCAGCATTTATTGTGTTCTAACGGCTAGAATTAACTCCACAACGGTTATATCAGCTTGGACAAGTATAAATACACCTTAAGGATGAAGGATAATCAGTTTTGAACATAATACAACACTCTATTACATGATCCTCTGTAAATCAAAGCCTTCATCACTCACTTACCTAGAGTATAAAGTTCTTGAGCTTTATATTATTAGTTAATTCTTTGTACCTTAGATCTTGCACATTATTTCTGAGTTTTAATCATTTATTGTGAGTTATAAAGAGTTGAGAAACATTAAGATAGTTTCTAACTCAAAATGTGAAGGGTTGTTCTTGAGCAAAAAATCAAGAAAGTGTAAAAGTTCTCACTTGTCTTGAAAATGATTGTAATTTGTGTGTTGATAGTGAAAAAACTAAGTTGATAAGAACTTAGGTAGTGGATGTAGGCAAAAGTTTGGCCGAACCACTCTAAACTCTTTGTGTTTATTCTTTCGGTTTTTACTTTTTTGTCTTACTCGAAAAAAGTGTCAAAAAGCTACCACACTATTCAACCCCCCTCTTTCTAGTGTGTTTGATCCGCTCTATAATCTTTGCAGGAATATCAGGATTAATCAGATCTCGAACCTCTTTAGGAGATTCTTTCTCAATGTCATTTTGATCATTTTTTGTGCTTCTTTTTCTAGGATTTTTATCCTTTGAACCTAGTGACCTACCACACTTCAGGAGTTTTTGGGATTCAGAAGTTATGACACTTGTAGATGGCTTTTTGGAACATTAATTCGAACAAGTACATTCACTGTAAAGATATGTGACTCTGTTATTCTTTTTAAATAAGTAAATGCATTTGACATTTGATTTTCTATTATTTGTAAGTGGATGATCTTCTAGACCTCCTGCGAACATGTTGGAGCACGTGGATCATAATGAGATAGTGATGAAACCCTCCACTCAATTTTTCTTTTGATATTTCTTTTTTTTCTCCCCCTAATTGCGGGAAATTTATTTCATCGAGCTGACAATCTACAAATTGAGCAGTGAACAAGTATCCCGTCAATGGTTCAAGATAGCGAATTATGGAAGGTGCGTTAAATCCAACATATATTTCTAATCTTCTATGGAGGCCCATCTTAGTACGTTGTTGTAGTGGTGCTACTGGTACATAGACTGCACAACCAAAGATTCGTAGATGAGAAATGTTTGGTTCAAGATCAAAAACCTATTGTGACGGAGAATATTTATTATAACCAGTCGGTCGTTGACGAATAAGTACTGTTGCATGCAAGATAGCATGACCCCAAACGGTAGTGGGCAATTCATAAGTAGTGGTGCTGCTATTAATTATAGGCACTTAATAAATGACTCTACAAGGCCATTTTGAGTATGAACATAAGTTACAAAATGTTCAACTTTTATCCCAATTAATAAACAATAATCATTGAAAGTTTGGAATGTAAATTTCGCAGCATTATCGAGACGGGTGGCCTTAATAGGATAATTTAGGAATTGCATCCTTAATTAAACTATTTGTGCCAACAACTTTGAAAAAGCCAAGTTGCAGGATGACAAGAGGCACACATGGGACCACCTTGAGGATGCATCAATTAGGATCATAAAATATCTAAACACTCAACTAGATGGGAGGATAGGTCCACATATGTCCCTATGTATACGTTTCAAAAATTTAGGGGATTCAATGCCAACCTTCATTGGTATGGCCTCGTAATTAACTTGTCTTGGTGACAAGCCGCACATGAAAATTCATCATTTGTAAGAATCTTTAGGTTCTTTAATGGGTGCCCAATTGAATTTTCAGTGATTCGTCTCATCATTATTGATCAGGGGTGACCTATTCGGTCATTCCATAACATAAAGTATTCAAATTGGTAACATTTTGTTTTACGATAGAATATTCAATTGTACTAATTTCTACATAATATAGTTCAGAAGACGAAATTGGCAATTTTTTCAAAACATATTTCTGGTCTGAGACATTTTGGTAATGCCAAGGTATTCTTTATTCATGCCATTTATTGTCTCAACATGATACCCGTTTCAGCGGATATCCTTGAAACTTAAAAAGTTTTTAGGGGATTTAGAAGTGAATAATGCATCTTCTATAACTAGTTTTGTTCCCTTAGGTAGAAATATAGTAGTTTTTTCAGAGCCTTCAATCAATTTTGAGTTACCGAAAATTGTTGTAATATTTGCTTTTCTCCTTAGTAAGTAAGAAAAGTATCTCTCATTTTTGAAGATGACATGATTTGTTCCACTAACAATTACACAGATATCATCGTGATTGAGTATTAATCCAAATAAAACTTAAGGTACATCCATATTTTCTTCAGAATGAAAGAATAAAACAAATTAAATATTATGTGGTATATTACGTGGTTACTATTAAATGGAGCTTTTACATAAACGTTTATTTATTTACAAGTCTTACAGAGATACACATATACATGTTATTAAAATGATAGAACTTAAAACTATTTATATTATCGGGGGATCATCACCAATTTGATGATCCACTTTTCCTTCAGGGAAAAAAATCAGCTACATCAAGTTGTATGGGCTCAAATTTTCTTCGGTGAAAATATTTGTCTTTGTTTTATTTTCCTCCCTTTTTAGGGATTCTTAATCTAGCTAGACCAAATGCTTCAACGCACGACAGGTGCGTGATTAGTGTCCTTTTCCTCCATACCTGTGGCACAAATTTTCTAAAATTTTTTGGTACTGTATCACATCTCTCATCCCTTCGTTTGGGTCGTTGGTCGTTATTTACTAAAGACGACCATTGTAACCGTCATTTCTTCTTCGATCATGGCCACGGTTAGGGCCACGACCTCTTCCACGCTTTGAAAGTTTGCCTCATTTACTTTAGGGAATGGAGCAGATCCAGCAGGTTGACTTTCATGGTTTTTCATTAGTAGTTCCTTATGTTGTTCAGCAACCAGAAGGTGTGAGATTAATTTAGAATGTTTTGTGAAACTCATACCTCGATATTGCTTCTGCAGGAGCATATTCACGGTCGAAAAAGTGGAGTATGTCTTTTCAAGCATGTCGTGATCAGTGATGTTCTCCCCGCATAACTTCAGCTGTGAAATAATTCTAAACATTGCAGAATTATATTCAGTTATAGTTTTTTAAATCTTGCAACCTCAAATTCATCCACTCGTGACGAGCTTGTGGAAAGATGACCAACTTCAGGTGGTCGTATCTATCTTTCAAATTATTCCACAGCGTAATGAGATCTTTAACTGTCAGATATTTCATTTTCAAACCCTCGTCAAAGTGGTGGCGGAGACGTATCATCACCTTGGCCCAATCTTGGACCCTCCTTAATGGTGTTTGCTAGACTTATCGCATCTAAATACAACTCGTCATCTAGTTCCCACGACTCGTAGCCTTTTCTCGATATATCAAGAGCAACAAATTCAAGTTTATTGATTTTAGACATTATAATGAAATAAAAAAATATTACCTTTTTTATACCTTTTATAATATTTTCTTAAATTGGCAGAGCCTCGTGCTGATAACGTGTTATAAAATGAAATACAATACAAAATCAAATAAATTCTAAAAGAGAAAAGTTTCTAAAATGGGAAAGTTTCTATTTATAGAAATGACCTAAAATGGAAAGACTTTTAAATTGGGAAAATTAAACTAAAAAAATTAGCCCATTCCATATATATTTAGTCACCATGTTGGTTGACACATGACATTACAAGCTGTTAGTCACCAAATATCGTGACTTAATTGATGGCCATGTGGCTAAACATAAGACTTAGTCACTAAGTCTAATATTTAGCCACATGACTATGCAATATGCTTACAACATTTTCTCTTATTTTTATGCGATTCTAATTCATTTATTTCATTTTGCATGTCCTTGGTGGTAACTCCGCATATTTGATGGGTCTCAACCCTATTTGTTGGCTTTGGGAGTATTGGGAGAGGCGGCCCAAAATATCTCTTTTTCGTTTCTTTTCTTTTTCCATTGTTGTATTTCATTATGCAGTGTGGAATCATGGTGTACCTCAGCGTACGATGAAAAAATTCTTATAAGAGTAATAATAAACTGATTTGTTCTTTACTTCTCTCTTTTTTTAATCAGAAGATGAGGATCTTTTACAAATATTACGATAGAGATCTTAATTTTTGTAAACAACTTAATTCAAAAGAGATTTCTTAGAAAGAAACTGCCTTCTCAAAATGAATCGCAGGTGCTCTTTAATTTCAAAACAAGTTTATAAAGCGAAGCTATTTGCAAAAGGCATATTTTTTGAAAGAAATTCAACATGGTTTTATTAGAGTGTAAAATACAACACAAAGATTTAAAAATAATACGAGGCATAACCCAATTAGGGATGTCCTGAGGTGCCTTAATAACCTTACTGGGAATATTACAGAATTCTAACCTAGAATTTATTTAATGTTGAATTTGTTCCTGTTTTCAAGTTTAAGATTAATAAATAAAAGTTTTCTCAATTTCTTTAAAAATTAAGTTGTGATTCTGATCTTTTTCAAATTTCTTCAAAACTAAATCCGATTTGAAATGATTGACACCTAGTCTTTTCCGAATGAACCATTATTTTCTAAAAAAATAAATGTAGTTTGGAAAGGAAAAACTCTTTCAACGCGATATGCATTATCAAATACAATATTTTTAAAAGAAAATGTCGTGAAATGCAAATAAGATAGAGAGAACGACTCTGCTGAGAATACACCAAAGATTCCTGTGTTGTGAATTTTATTAGTTGTGTTGAATTGTTTATGTGTTTACTTTATGATCTATTTTTCTGTTTCGTTCCCACTTCTCATGGCATATTTCGTCCATCCAACCTTATTTTATTTTCCTTCTTTAGCCAATGACATGCCTCATGTAGTCGTCCATTTTGAAAGTAACCTTTCTCCTAGATAGTACGATAAGACTATTGGTACACGATGCAGTCAATGATTGTCAAAAAAATCAACCTTGGATAGTCTATCCAAGTAACCGGTTAATTCAAAACCACTCTTAGACACCTAGGATAGAGCAAAATCGAAACCCCTGATTTAAGAATTAGCCTAGGATAACTCGGCATCGGAGAGCCAGTCTAGTAGTAAACCTATTGTGGTCCAACTGGCTCTACCAATCCGGTCTCGAATCTTCATATTATGTGTTGTTTGGAGAATAACTTGCCTAAATGGTTTTATTGCTTACAAAAACATGTTGATTTCTTTTTTCATAGGATGTCTCCTCTCATACCGTGTCACGATCTGAAAGTCTAGTTGTGATGTGTCTACATTCCTCTTATAGACAAGCCGAAACCCCGGCCTAGAGTGGTTTGTGATTGGCCAGTATCCATTACCAACAGAAGAAAAAGAATAAAAATGAGGAGAAGATGAGGTAGAAGACAGAAGAGAATGGAACAACAGTATTGAAGCTCCACTGAACCTCCAGAAACCCCTTAGAAACTGGTATCATGGTTGTAGAGAGTATACATGTATACAAAACAAGATGCAACCGAAAATGGGGCAAAAC
>JBDJHY010000097.1:3206153-3217955 GCA_039654485.1 Withania somnifera
ATCAAATTGATGATAATAATTATTGAGTGAATTATGTCCATGAACGGTTGAATTAATGATAATGATTATTTATAAGATTATGTCCATGAAAGGTTGATGATAATGATTATTTATTGGGTTACACTCATGAGAAGCCAAATCGATGTTAATGATTATGTACCAAATTACACCCATGATAGTCTGAATTAATGAATTAGAAATGATTACCTTGAATTAAAAAGGCAGTATTATACCTTGATAAAGGTCGAAATAACAATATTATAATCATTAATGATCGAAAAGTAAAAAGATTTATTGACTGCCTTATGGCCATTATTAGATCCGATATTGCACTAGTTTATATTTGGGAAACATCAATAAGATCCCATTATAACAGGCATATATTAGGATAATGCCAATAAGACCTGTAGAGTAAATGTCAGTCAGTGATATGGGTGTCATGCCAGCACACTAACTAAAAATTATAATAAAAAAATTGATAATAAAGTGATATAAAGCGATGCATTTAAAGAATAATCTCAAAGAAATGATCCAAAGTTTCAATAATTGAGCTAATGATTTCCAAGAAATATCTTTAAAGGTTTGCTAAATAGACTTGAGTTCTCTCGTGTGTGTATTGAAATGCGTATTGACTTGTATTCCTTACTTGATTGTATCCTTGAGATTGACTATATGACATTTAGATAAGAACGTGGCACACAGTGCATATTATTTTGGTTGACTTGTTTACTGATATTTTTTGTAATCCTGAAGTTCCCTATTGATTATTATCATTCCTTAATGTTATAGAGAGTGGTTGGTTTTTAGCTCGAGAGTTTAGTACGAAGTGCCTATGATTGTTGGGGTGACGGTATGTTATGATTTTTTCTCATTGATTTTATTTTATGATTATGTATATTAACACTGGTCGACTGATGATGGCTTATAGTAACACATATTGTACTGTCCCTACTCTTCTACATTTTCTTTTGGTGTGTAGAACGCATGCATGTTAATTTTGCAGTTACAAAACGGACGATGATATTCAACACCCACTTTTGCACCTCATTCCCGGTAGAAGTTGAGTCTTTTCATTACTTATTTTATTGTTAGTTTATTCTGTAATAGGTAGCCATCATACATGTTTGTCCAGATTCTAGGGTAGGAAATGATAGTTGTTGGTACTTGTAATAGATTTGTAAGGTTTTAACCTTAGTTTTAAATTGATTTATTATAATTTATTTTTCTATATTCTTGAAAACAGAAGTCTTACATACTAGATTTGTTGTGTGGTAAAGGTTCTCCTAACTGCTTAGAATAGCGTAGGTTTTCGCACGGCCCGTTAGTTTGAGTCGTGGCATTTTCTGACACTTGAAATATTTTAAATTGTTTATTATTGTAATTGATGTTATATTTTAAAATAATATATAATAAAATATTTTAAATTATTAATTATTTTGATTTATATTATTTTAGCATAGGACAAATAAATGAAAATAGAAAAAAAAATTAAAGTAGTGTCTGGCTAAGCAGCCATGTCTCATAATTTTAAAAAAAAATTTACACTTCTTTTTTTGTTCTAACACTTAAAATTTTTAAAGTTGTTAATTATTGTGATTAATATTATATTTTTAAATAATATATAATAAAATATTTTAAATTATTAATTATTATAATTTATAATATTTTTAATATAAAATAAATAATAAAAAAAATTAAGACAGGACTCAGCTAAGCAAGTACATCGGTAAAGACGTGCCTACCTGCCGCCTGTCGACTTGCCTTCCTGCCGCCCAACTGTCTCCTATATAAAAAGAGAATTCTTTCAATCTCAATAAAAAATCTTTCAAAAGCATACTAAGGTGCTATTATCACTTCGCCATTGGTGCAAAGATGAGGATGAGCAGTACTCTTTATCGATAAATAGATCTGAAGTAGGATTTGTCTTCTTTTTTTTTTTTTTTTTCACATTACACTTCAATTATAACTTAATAGAATGCTTATCCCTTTTTGCAGATAGAAACAATTCACCAGGCGATCATATTCCACACTCAGTGGTTGTTAAAAAATATATTTCGAGACATTAATTTTTTTATTATGTGCTGAATTTAAGAAAGAATCAAATCATAGGAATCTGCAATTAAGGTTATTAAAGAAAATAATCTGAGGGATGTCTGAAGCTAAGGAGAAGTTAAAATTTTAAATTTATAAATATAAGATTATATAATTTTAAAATTATTGGATTATATTTTAATAATATAAATATATTTAGTAAATTATTAATGTAAATATTATATGTGAGCCGAAATTATTGATTCGATCAAAAACCTTAACTAAAGAGCTAGCTCCTCCTTTATTCAAAGAAACTAGAAGTCAATCCCCGTCGATAGTGCTTATGCTAGAATGTCATGCTTCATAGAATCATATTTGAAAGGCCCCCCACAAAATCATCAATCATATTTGAAAATTATGATGCTTAATCCTTCACCATTGACACTAAAATAGTAAATAATACATTCAACTTTTTTAGTTTACAAGCGTAATAAAAAAAATATTTTAAAAATACCTAAAATAGTAAATAACACATACAACTTTTTTAGTTTACAAGCGTAATAAAAAAAATATTTTAAAAATACCTATTCTTGGTTTTGGGGGACATTTTTCATGTGATTATTATTTGTCTATTGTATATATTATATTGGGCATTGAAAAGGTCCGAGAGGAATTAAGGTTTGTTAGCCACTTGCAAAACAAAAATATGAAAAGTATATTCACAATCTTCTATAATAAATTTTATTCGACGATATTAGTAAAATCATATCAAAGAAAAGTAGTTCGATTTTTCAAATGGAAACATTCAGTTTTTTGGGAGCAATAAATATATTTAGGCAGTGGTGATTTTGTGTAACCTCCATCCTAATTTTCGGAACAACCCAAGATCCAAGTAATCAATCAATTATAGTTGAATTTTTCTCTTTAGTACAAAGGATTAAATAATTATGATAATTGGTTTTACAAGATAACACTATAATTCATATTTGATCAATTTATTTCTCGGATAAAAAGGTTTTGCAGTTCTAAAAATTAAGAATTCTGCCTTCTCATTTTATAATACTATTATGTTGTCTTCCAGGGGTTAGAGAATTTTATTTCGGAGAAGATTTTATTTTTTATTCTTTTCATTATTTTCGTATTCTCTTATATGTTAGTTGATTTTTATTTTAGATTTGTTATCATCTTTCACGTGGCACCTGATTATTTCAATCCTAACATATATAATGTAATCTACATGTTATATGATATAATTTCTAATTAATTTGTTTAAACAATTAACACATTTTCTATATATGAAAACGATGTAATTTTAAACTTTCATTTTTTTTTTTGTGATGAAAAACTTTCGTAGGCACATCAATATAATGAAATGAATGCAAACTAAATTAAATCTCGGGTACATTGAAAGGAACATCCTTATAAGTGATATTAATTAGTTGAGAATAAATTTTAGATTTATTAGAAAATTTATATATAATTATTTTTGTTACTTTATTTATTTCATTTTGTATGATAATGATACAAAATAATGATAATTCATATGTCTATTCCAAACTTATTTGAAAGTATGCGTAGAAGTCTTCTACGGATACAAATATTTGTACTACAATTTAATATTGCAAGTTGTAATAATTTTTTTTTAAAATTCTGAATTTCGTATTCAATAAATAATGTCACACAAATAGAAATGAGGGAGTATAAAAATATCATTACATATATGACTTTACAAAGCAGAAAGCAACACATTTTCCAAGTCGGAAAGTGATTGTTCCTTGAGAGAAAAGGGAAAACTCAAAGACAAACAATGTGAGCCATGAAGATATATTCTTAAAAGGGAAAACACAATGACAAACAATATGAGTCATGAAGATTCTTTGTCTCCTCAAAACTTCCAAGAACACAAATGGAATATCTTCATACACCTCTCTTGTCCTTTTTTTTTTTTCTTCTATCACCTATATAACATTTAAGTAGACCTTCATTCCTTCCTTGTAGCACTGAAGCCTCACTTAATTACTCATCGTCTGAAATAAACAAATTAGAAGGCAGTATTCCAATCAGAAAATGGTCAAATTTTTAAAAGTTCAACTATAATTGTATTTTATATGTTACTTCATTAACTATCAGTACTTCTTAATATCAAACTAATCGTATGTTACGAAGAAAATTCTTTTTGGACCTAACTTAATCCAAAATCCTAATACTTTGAGATAAAAAAAATTTAAAAAATTGAACCTATTCTTCTGATACATTTGACGTCCAAAATTAGATATCTGGAATTTGATACCATTGTAAAATAAATAAAATTTGCAAAATTAACTCAATAAATATGTCGATAATATAAGTTAAGAACACAGACAAAAAAAATTATGAATTTGATCGAGCCGTCTTGGAAGAAAGGATTATAGAAAGATGCCTTTGAAAATCATTTATCCACTCTGGAAGGATATGAGTGAAGAATTACCATCGAATTTGATTAAGAAAATACAAGACGAAGTTACCTTACCAGTGAGTTTGGCTAAATTAGTGTTAAGGAAGAAAACATTACTGTAGGTTAGTTTTAAAATTTTAGACAGTGCTAAATTCAACTCATTAATTCCCTTGTAACATATTTATACTCAAAAGACGATATACAAAACAAGTTTACACTCTTTCCATATTAATTTGCTTACCTTATTTTTTATTTTAATTTGTTTTTAAAATGTCATATTCCTTTCTTTACAAAATTTTTTAATTTTAATTTTTTCACATGACATATTTAGGATAAAAAAAATTAAAGCATATTTTGATAGATACACTGTATCTTTAATTTAAAACAATTACAAAATTCAATTTTTTTTTTTTTACATTTTAAATTTCGTGCCAAATGATAACTAAACAATTAAATTGAAGACAAGTAAGATATACCATTAATGGTTCTTTTGCAATGAAGAACTGCTTCATAAATGGAGCTCTCAGAATCACAGGATCTGCGCCAATCATCCTCAGAATAATTAGCTATGCTGGTTCTTGGAGTTAAAGATGTCCCCTCAGAACTTCCCCAGTTCTTATAATTCATAATTGATCCATCTACAGTAGATCTTGTACTTCTAATACTTGTACTACTTGTACTTTTGCACCCAAGACTTATTTTTTGACACAAGGGGTTCAGAAAATCGAACAACTTCTGGAGAATTCTAAGTCCTCTCCTAGAGGAACTATGTACTTGTTCTTTCTTGGTAACTGAAGAACTTAGAGATGAAGGTTCCATAATTTTTATTATGGAGGCAGTTCTAAGTTCATGATGATCTGATATTGGAAAATTGAAGTTGATGAAATCTTGTGCTTTAACATTAGAGAACCTCTTAGAAGGAGAAAGTGAGGGATCCATCTCAATGAAGGCAGCTTCTTCTTCTTCATATTCTATGCTATCAAAATTAGTTGGCTTCGTGTTTATTAACCAACTGTATGTGGACAGAGACTCGTGGCAATTTTCCATGACTTTTGATTTTTCTGCATACATACAAGACAAGACAAGAAAAACAAAAAGAAAAGGTTTCTCATCACAGGATTACATGGAACAAGGACTTAAGTTAGAGTAAGATATAAGCGGGTGCCACTCTCAAATTTTAACATATGATGGCTAGTTAATAGTTAATTTATAGGAAAACTAATTAATTATACTAAGAAATTTCTTTGTAATATAATACTTAGTAAAATATATTATTACGTACAATTTCTTTTGATTGTCAATACATATTGCATAGAAACTTGAGTATAAAATCATAACGCTTTTTCAGTTCCAAATATTACTCGTTATGACAATAATTAAATTTGTTCCAAGACATCGAACATTTTAGAAAAATAAGATGTTATATAAAGTTCTTTTGTAAAAAAAAAAAGGTTCGTCCTTATTACCCAATTAATGAAACATTACTAATTAGTAGATATATATCTTTCCGGAAAATAGAAAAAACCAATATAGAAATGGTTTAACACTTTAAATATCTTTTAAAAAAATGCGTAAAATTAAAAATTTAAAAAGGACAGATAATATGAAGATGAAAAAACTACGTGTTGTTTTGATTGAAGAACGAAGGACTCACTATCCTCTTGAGAAAATTTCACATGGTTATTCAATTTTTCTTAATATAGCATAAAAGTGATATTTTCTATTTTTCATTATATAAAGTTATTCAATTTTAGAAATTATTATACAAAAAATATTTTTTCATTTTATATAACATGCAAGTCATTCAATTTAAAATTTATCACACAAAAGTCAATTTTTCTATCATGTCACATAAAGTCATATAAATTTGTCCAAGCTAATACAACCATATGTTCCACGTAAATTTGTCCAAGCTAATACAACCATATGTTCCACCTGAATTTTAATTTTGCACAATAAATATAAAAGGATACTAAGCAAACTAATAAAATATCATCTGCATTTTTATTTTGTATCATAAAATATGACATGAAATTTCAAAATAAATTAAATATATTTGAAAACATTTTAAAAATCTGTCTTAATGTTTCGCTTCATAAGATGAATTATCATTGTGATTTATGATATTAAGTTTGTTGCGTTTATTTTAATTTCATTGTAATAAATTTAACTCATTATTATCAACATTATAAAAATATATTTTAATTATATTAGCTTTACTATACTTGTTTATTTTAATGAATTTCATACACCCATCTTTTTAATTAACTAAAATTTATTTTTAGAAAATCAAAGAATTCAACAATAAACAAAAAAACTACGATATAAATATGGTGAATGACTTTATATTTGTTACAAAAGATCAAAATAAGAAGGTACACATAATTATGTAAATTCAAGAAAAGTCTTTGAAATTGATTTAATGTGTTTTATTGAGCTAATTAGCTATTTTGGAGAGTTATATCTATTACAAAATAAGAATAAAAGTCATTTTTTTTATTTTTCTTTTCATAAAATTATTCAACTTTAGAGGTTATTGTACAAAAAATATTTTTTTACTTTATATAACATAATAGTCATATAACTTTAAGTTTATCACACAAAAGTCAATTTTTCTATTTCTTGTCACATAAAGTCATATAAATTTGGCCAAGCTAATACAACTATAAATTTCACCTGAAATTTAATTTTGCATTATAAATATAAAATGATACTGAGCAAATTAAAAAAATATCGTCTGAATTTTTATTTTGTATCATAAAATATGATAAAAAAACTCCAAAATAAATTAAATATATTTGAGAATATTTTAAAAATCTGTCTCAATGTTTCTCTTCATAAGATGAATTATCGTTGTGGTTTATGATATTAAGTTTGTTGCGTTTATTGTAATTTCTTTGTAATAAATTTAACTTATTATTATTAACAATATAAAAATATATTTTAATTATATTAGCTTTACTATACTTGTTTATTTTAATGAATTTCATGCATCCATTTTTTTAATTAACAAAAATTTATTTTTGAAAAATAAAAAAATTCAACAGTAAATACAAAACCTAAGATATGAATATGGCCAATGACTTCATATTTATTACAAAAAGGTCAAAACAAGAAGGTACACATAATTTCATAAGTTCAAGAAAAGTCTTTGAAATTGATTTATTGTATTTAATGTGTTTTATTGAGTTAAATAGCTATTTTGGAGTGTTATATCATATTTTCATTACAAAATATGAAAATTCAAATAATTTTTTTTAACCTGAGAAAAATTAAATCACTTAATGTGATAAAAAGTAAAACAATAAATTACTTTGATGTGATAAACTTAAACTTAAATGACCTTTTTATTGTAAATAGAAAAATAATTTTTGTGTAATAACCTCTAAAATTATATCACTCTTATCTAATAAAAAGTAAAAAATTATCTTGTGTGATATTAACAAAGATTAAATGACTATAAGTGAAATTTACTCCTACCCTTTTGCTACCAATAATGTGAAGTATGGTGGTCTATTGCAGACAGACTCAATTAATTTTAATAAAATAAAATGAAATGAAGGAGTAAAGAAAGAGAAAGCAAACCCCATATGCATTCATGAACATGCATTATATTACATCTAAAGCTTATTCTTAATTATACTCTTATTTTAGTATATTTACAACTACTAAACTTCGTAAAGAAGCTATGACTTTACTGGAATGGACAATAATAACCAAGGAATTAAAATGTCTGTTAGTAATAAATGTGTTGATGCACTCATGTCCACAATCCCAAAACAATAATAAAGCCATAGAATAATGAGGATTGTACCACAAGTTTACAAACTGCACATTACAGCTAAGTCTTCTGGATTTTGTAATTAGGCTTGCTTTCTTGGCAAAAAGATAAAAGATTCTGAAATTTCACAAATGAAAGATGAAGATAAAAAAGATTTTGAATTTCACTTAGAATAGGAGAGGATGAAATCTTCGTTACTACATGTTCTCTTTGAATTTCTTTGATTGTCATAAAATCAAATTACTTGATGAATTTTTCGAATAACTCACTAGTTGAAAAATGAGAAAAGTTTAAATCCAAAATCTCTTCTTTAGAACAGACCAAAGATCTCTCAGTCATTTCTTGCAGAATTGCTAAATGCTTTTCAAGCACAAGAATGACCAACGAAAGCCTTCATATACTACCTAGACACAATTAAATATGTGAAGGGTGCTTTTTATGAACAAACGAAGCGCGAAAAGATTATTTATTTTTATTGTAGATACTTTAATTTTAATTTTTAACATGACATGTTTAAAATTAAAAACTTAAATATCATTTCGATATATTTGAGATAATTTTAATTTAAGACCACAAAATTTAAAAATCTTTTTATTTTTTTAAATTCTGTGTCAAGTCAAAACAAGTCTTTCTTTATTAAACGGGGAAGTATATATTTTACATATTTTATATCTTCAACTCTGCAATTTAAAGTCCCATAATTGTTGGATAAAAGCCTATGAAGACTGGGGGATGAAATAAAGAGATCTCTTGGGTAAGAAGTACTCCACAGATAACTTCGATGTTACAATTAAGCCATAAGGAATTTCCGTCGAAGATCTTTTCGAAGGAGAGTCTTGAAAGCATCACTTCCCTTCGAGAAACCTAAATGATGTGGAAAAAAAAGGACAAGGAGCAAAGGCATCAGAAATGTTTAGGTGCACAAATGCATTGTGTACCTACCTAGCTGACCCCTGCAGTAGATGTCAGCTAACACCAGTAATGGATATGTTGACGGAAGCATCAATTCTGGTAACATTGGAGCTCTCATAGTACTAGTGGACAGAGCACGTGAAAAGTTTAAGAAGACAGTTATTTGGGCCATCACATAAAATATTTGGGCCGTTTGTTTTTTTCTAGACTGAACCATCAAGATAGTTGGTAGTTAGTTATTAGGCCATTTATTTTGATTACACGTCTATGATTTGTCTGACCCAACTCAAGTCATTTGTTTATTGTTTGATCAAAATATTACTATACTCAAATTGTATTACGAGTCTACTATAGAGTCTTGATTAGGAGTCTCAATTTTCGGCATGAACAACTGTATGTATAAGGCAGGTTCGATGAATACAAAATATATAAGAAAAATGAGATTTTTTTTTCTCAAATCTTTCTCTTCTCTCATGGTATCAGATTAGGAACTCCAATTATCCATTCATCCATTATCATTCTAATACATAGTATTTATCATGGTTGAAACAACTAATGATACTACCTCTAAGGCTGTACTGACCCTGAACATTATTTTTGGAATTTTTTTATGAAATTACTATTTTTTTTCTTCCTGATAGTTGTCCCGGATTATATTTGATCAGTTCATGTGGTTAGTTTTGAAATCAGAGCTAAAAATTATATATTTTCAGAAATTTTCAGTTTTGAAAGACTTTAACTTAATATTATTTACTTTAATCCACATTTGGAGTTTTGAGTATCAAGATGAAACTATGTTAGTTTCATCAGCTTTGAAATGTGATATTTAGTTTAGGAAGACCTCTTGTTTAGTTTTAGGATTTTCGTGGTGATTTTAGTTAAGCTGATTTCTAAGGCCAAAGTTTTACCTTGTTCAAGATTTGTCGATCAGATGCTCGTCTTCGAATTTCATCAATCCTACTGGTTTCAAGATGAGTTTTTTTTTCCTAAGAGAGGGTTCGAATTTTGGAGGTCCCCGAGACATTTTGATTATTTTGGGTAAAATTTTCATTTTTTATTGACCTTGTCAGATAATGCTTCAAGGGGACCTCGGATAGTATTTTGATAGTTCCATTAAGTTTGAAACATTATATTTAGTGAGATAGCATATATGGTTTGTGTCCACGGGATCCAAACGAATTTTTCCGGTCTATCAGAAAGTTTGGTTTTAACCTAGTATTGTTGTAAAAATAATGACTGGTGCAATTATATTTTGTTCATTGCTATTGCGTGCACAAGCATTGTGATTGCATGGGTCTATTTTTTCTACTCATTGCCATCGTGTGCACAAATATTGTGATTTCGTTGATCTATTTTTCTACTCAGCGCGATCGTGTGACCCATTGTTGCAATCACGTAGTTATTTCCCAGTGGGTCCAACCTCTATCTCTTTGTGATCCTGCGAGATATCTATCGCAATCGTGTACTTAAGCTCCATCTAGTGAACAGTGATAGAAATCATTGGGATTATCCATGTTCGTGAAGTATGAGTATTCACTCAGATACTAGATTAAAGCATATGAGGTTTAAAATTAAGGAATAAAAATGGATATGAATCTATTGATTAATTGATATCCCCATTGAGTTAAATTATTTATGTGTCTTTGATATGCCCAAATATATATATTTGCATTTTCCCCCTTATTTGATTTTTCCCCTTGAGTGGCTTTAGTTGGATTTGGTACAACTCCTCATTGTCGTTATGTCCATGAGTGGCTTTGTTGAATCATTAAGTGATATGACTCTTTTTCATGACTTGGGTAAGATATTTCTCATTTATTGATGCATATTGGTTATTGACATGGAATATGATTTTGAGCTACATGATAACATGATTGAAAGGCAAAGACAGATGTGCGATTACCGGTATTGTCATAATTAATATTGAAAATGAAAGACAAAGGGAAATGTTAAATAAAAGGCAAGGACCAATGTGTTATTATAGGGAATTGTCATGATATTAAGATACAATATAAATTGCAAGTCCAAATGTATAATTTTCGACATTATCAGGATACTAATTTTGTTTATGAAAGACAAGAACTAACGTATGATTCTCGACATTATCATTATATTGATATATGATATAAAAGGCAAGAACCAATGTGCTAATTGCTAAGGCATATGGGACAGACATGCATCATATTACATGAAATTGCATTGCACTCCATTATATATACATTGAATTTCTGTACATGATTGATTTTATATTCCTCAAGCATGCAGATTTGGATTACCCATTATATTCATTTGGTATTAATATAGAATTATCCTACTTATTTTGTTATAAAATGATATTATGCCATGACCTGATTCCTGGGAATATAATGATACCTACTA
The DNA here is from genome assembly GCA_039654485.1 of Withania somnifera. NCBI lineage: Eukaryota > Viridiplantae > Streptophyta > Magnoliopsida > Solanales > Solanaceae > Withania > Withania somnifera. Next base: position 3,217,691 of record JBDJHY010000097.1, read on the forward strand.
TCCCACCAGTAGGAGAAACAACCATGTAGCCCAAAGCCGAAGCGGAGGGCTACCATCAATAATAGTGGAATGCACAAAAATAATAACATGATATAAAGGAAAGGGGGTATGACAAAAATAATAGAATATAATAACAAAATTAATAAACTCTAAAAACCAGATATCAGTGTAAATAAAACAAAGCCTCTAAGTACGAAATATAAATAAAGGTCTAATATAAGTATGTCTCTGAAAATACAATCGAGACAATTCTAATCCGAAGAGA